>LPNX010217525.1:90601-199683 GCA_001517045.1 Pseudotsuga menziesii | reverse complement strand
AGATCTTGTTTAAAGCCGAGAGGCTTAAAGGAGTTAGACTTTTTCCTTTATTTAACTCCATTGTAAACTTTGATTTTGGTAGGGTTTTACCCTTAACTCGAAAAAGTAAAGCTGTCTATACAGTCTTTTTGAAAATCTTTTGTTTACAGTACAGTACTGAAATTTTTTTTTATGTATATTATAATTCAAGCTCGACAGAATGAGCATATCTAAGTTCTGTTACTTAGATTCCTGTAACCTATTACATCTGAATTTAAACTCTGTAAATTATTTAAATTATTTACTATTAGGGTTTCTGTACATTGTCCTTTTTACTAGATTTCTTTATTATAAAAGGATTTATAATAGAATTTATAAATGTGGTTAAGTAGTTTTTACCCTTCAGAAAATAGGGTCTTTATGTTTTTAATGAAGTTCTTGTGTAACTACCAGTTAATCTTTGAGTACAGAATTTTTATACTTTAATTCATGTTTACAAAATGAGATAAGAATCATTACTCTAACTACATAATAATGATGTTCCTCTACTTTGTATATTACCTACATACTTAGTTCCTGTAAGTATATAAATAGAAAGTATATTGTTATTTACTATAATAAGGATGTTATCTTACCTGTGAGTACTATTGCTTCCATAGTTATTTATACTTAGTTTATTTTATAAGTGTAGAGAGATAGTAATCTGTTGTCTACTTCTTATGCCATTTGTGTTAAGTACTTTTATAAAAGTTCTCTTTGTATTTAGTTTATCTTATTATGTTATGATGTTAGTATATATAAAAATAATTCGATTGACAAACTATCTAGGATCTATCTTGTAAATATATGTGTAATATTCGTTTAATCTTTATGAAAAATAGATTAACAGTTCCAGATATTGTTTTAGCTCAGTTAAATAAAAATAATGAATGAACTAGATAAATTAACAGCTGTAAGCAAATTTATGAAACTAACTAGTTTCTCTGTAGAATACAATCATAGTTTAGCTGTTTTAATCACATATTGGTTACTGTTCATTCAATAATTAAAAGCTGGGAAGAAATAACTGTAGAAAGAAAACATTTCTATTTATTCTAATACTACTTACTTTAGCTAGTAAATTATTTTCTTGGTTTCAAAATAATATAGTAAAGTTTCTGGAATAAAAGTTGTACAGAAAACTTGTTTATCCATCTGAACCTAGTTCTGTTAGTAAAAGATAATATAGCTTCTTTCCTTGTTCTATAATTTGACATTCATGACTAAAATCTAACCCTAACTCTACTTCAGGTACAGAATGCTATTGCTTTTGACAGTAAAATAAAAGTAAACATTCCTTTAAATAAACTAACATTTTATTCTATAATTGCATCATACTATCTTTATTTATAATTTCACCACCAGTGCTGGAGTACGGTTTGGGTCACTCCAGATGAGGAAAAACACAGGTGGGGTTTTTGTTTCTCATCAAAAAGATTATGTTACTAAACAAACTAAGAACAACTTCATTACCGAACCATCTAAGTCTTTACATCATAAGCTTCATTGCATCATTCAAGTTCACACAGATAAAACACAAAAATTAATAAATAACAAAACCTGTTTCTTTGAGCTTGGACAACAACAGCAATGGGAGGTCATTCCTCCCTACCAACTCCTGGAGAGCGCTCAAGCAGCGTCTCCTCGGGACCCTCGAGCTTGCTCTGGTCTCCCTAGCTGGAAGTAGGTGCAGCAATAATCAAGTACCAGTCTTCAAACTCAATACTAATCCTGAATTTATCAGTAAATTCTCTCAGCTAGCAAGCTGTATCAGACCAAGTTACTGCATATTATCTCTCAAAACATCTTCCTTCCAGTTTTCCCTCTTCCCCAATGAATTCCTTAAAGTGCATTCCTCCTGAATGATTCTTCTCCTAGAAAATATTTGAGCAACCTCAGCTCTATTCATTGGGTACTTTTAAAAAATTGCCTAGGTCTTTTTGGGTTAGTTGTCATTTATTGAGCCACCTGCTCTGACCCCACTTTCTTGGGGGATCATGACCCCAAAAGTAGGGAAGTTGCCACCTGCAACATAGGAAGTGTTTGAGGATGCTGCCACTTGTCTTTTGCTCTCCACCTAGTTCCTTCCACCAGTTTGACCAGTAACACTCTTATTAACAGCTCTCCCAAGTTGTTGTCTCCACTTTTTATTTATTAATAATAAAATATTCAGAATTACATTCCACTTCTTTTGACTCTACTGAGTCATCAGTTCCTACTTAGCATTAAATTTAACATAATGTCTTAGGAAATCAAATTAAAACAATTAACATTATTTTACAAAATTGGGGTATGTGACAATGTCCTAAATGAGCTTCTGTCGATGCTCACCAGTCGGTACACAAAGTTGTCCAAGCTTGTCTAGCAAGGTGTCCTTTAGGAAGTAGTTGACAACTTATCGGTCTAAAGATGTTGATAGATTGTAGAAAAATCGCAGTCTACTGAATACATTTGCGGCCAAGTAGTGGTGTCATAACCCTGCATACTCATCACTGTAGACAATAGAGTAATGGGTGGTTTGCTGAGACAATCGGCTGCGAAAATGGATTTTCCTTTCTGATACTTAATTACCAACTGAAATTGTTGCAGGTGATTAATCCACTTGAGTTGTTGGGTTTTCTGTATTTTCGATTGAGTCGGAGCAAACTGCAAAGGCTTATGGCTAGTGAGGATGATCGTTTCCCTGCCAAGAATGTACTGTCTCCATTGCTTAAGAGCTTGCACGATGGCTTACAGTTCTTTTTCATACGTTGAGTACCTTATGACTGTGTTGTTGAAAGTCTCGAAATGAAACGCGACTGGGTGACATGACTGAGTGATCAGTTCGTCGAGGGCATAGTCCAATGCATCCGTCTCAATCTCAAAGGGCTAATGCAGAACAGGTAACACAAGTACTAGTGCAGTACAAAGCTTGTTTTTTATTTATTCAAAATCTTGTTGTTGTGTCAATGTCCATTTGAAGACAGTTTTCCCATTTCCTTTCGTCAATTGATTCAAAGGCTATGCAACGTGACTGAATCCAAGTATGAATCGTCGATAGAAATTCTCCAAACCAAGAAAACTCCTTAGTTCATGAATGTTTTGAGGAATGGGCCAATCTTTGAGGATTTATACTTTTTTTTGGGTCGACATGAATTCCTGCAGAGTCGATTACATACCCCAAATACTTGATGTTGGTCATCGCAAATGAGCATTTGTCCATGTTCAGATATAGCCGATGTTGCTGGAGAGTGTCAAAAACTTGCCGAAGTTGCTTAACATGTTCTTCCCATGATCGATTAAAAGTCAAGATATCATCGAGATAGACAATGACACATTTACCGATGAAAGGTCATAGAAGGTCATCCATATATCTCATGAAGGTTGCAGGTGCATTGGTTAAGCCAAAAGGTATGACTAACCATTCAAACAATCCTTCCTTGGTTTTGAAAGTCGTTTCCATACATCAGTGGACTCAATTGGAATCTGGTAGTGTCTCGACTTGAGGTTGAGTTTCGTAAAGAACTAAGCACCTTTCAGATTGTCAATGAGTTCATCAATCTATGGAAGAGGGTATTTGTTCTTCACTAAAATTTTGTTGAGAGCCCAGCAGTTGATGCACATGTGCCAAGTCCCGTCTTTCTTTGGTACTACGACGACTGGACTTCCACAAGGAGAGGAGTTGGGGCGAATATGACCCTTGTTGATCAAATCCTAGATTTGTCTTTGAATCTCTTCATTTTCGAGAATGGGTCTTCTGTAAACAGATGCGTTAGGTAATGAAGAACCAGTAACAAGTTCAATGGAGTGTTTTACCTGACAATGCAGAGGTACTCCGTCTGGTGCTTGAAATGTGTTTTGGTGTTCTTCTAGAATGTTGATGATCTATTGTTGTTGTCGGGAGCTGCGCTAGTCGGTGAGTCGACTCGTTGCTACAGTCTTCCTAGAATGTTGAGGCTTTATCTTGATTAATGCAATTTTTTTAGCATGATTGATAAGCTTCTTTATCTGTTTGACAGATATCATAGCAACCGTTGATGTAGTTTGTCGCTCTAGTATGCCATACTATTGGTTTCATGTTTTCATAATCACCTTTTAAGGTCGTGATTGATATGTACTGTGTCGATCCAATAGGTAAGGTTTACCAAATAGGGCGTCAGCTACAGAAAGCGGTGCCACGTCACAGAGTACTTCATCTTCAAAAAGCTTAATGAAGCAGGCGAGTCGACATTGCCACGTGATCCTTAGTTCCTTCCCATCCTTCATCCAACCGATATTGTAAGGCTGAGGATGTGGAGTGGTGACAAGACCTAATTTATTCACAAGATCTTCAGAAACAAAATTCTTCTAGATATCGTTATCCACAATCAAATGTAATGGATTGTTCTGAACCCATATATGTGTATGGAACAGGCGCTCTCATTCCTCCTCATCGACGATGGTCAAGGCTGTCGGAGTGGTCGAGGTTGAAGCCAGGAGGGTTGATGCATCTGGATCATATTCTACTAGGGTTTTGTTAAGCGAGTCGGATGTCGATAATTTTTCTAAAAATGTCTTCCGAGATTTGCATTTTGACGTATCATGCCATGATGAAATGTGATAATCACACCATTTCCTGGTAGGGTTTTGTCTGTTGTGATCCCTCTTGTCTTTCTGAAAGTGCTTCTCTTAATGATCAGGCTTTGGTGAATTCTACTGAGAAGGATTCTTGAACTTTTCGGAGTCGGTTGAAAACTTCTTGTTAGATGTTCGACTTGTTGGCTTGTTAGTGAAAGGTATCTTTTCTTTTTGTTTAGCTTTAAGCTTGCTGGTGTAATGAAATGCATCTGCAAGCATGTTGACAGTCAAAAACGCCATCTCTTGTTGGATGTATGAGGATAAATCGCTGACGTAATTCAGGACAAGCAATTTCTCTTCTTCTTGGATACCAAGTCTAGCCATGAGTCGATAAAAATCATCGGTGTAACTCTGTACAAACTGGTCTTTCCACTACCATAGTTGTTGCCACTACTTGTACTGTTGTTCAATGCACTTGGGCTAATAGAACTCCTTTCGAACATATTCGACAAATTTTACCCATGTGTCGATGGGGTCTTCTTCTTTATCCATTTTTGTCGATAGGTTCTCCCATCAGCAGTGTACGGAGGTTGACATCTTTAAGGACACAATGGTGATCTTTTACGCTTCGAAGAGTTGATTTACCGCAAAGTAAGATTCCAATTGTCGATGGATTCCGTGTTGATCTTGCCTTCAAGGTTCGGTATATCCAGACTCATTTGCACTTTGAAGGGGCTGATTTTATCGGAGTGAGATCGCGTCAAGGATTCCCCGGAGTTCGAAGTGACTCTTAAGAGAATCTCGTTGAACTAGGCGAGCATTTCGGTTCGCTAGCGAGCCAGTGCTTTTTCTATGATTTGCTCTATCGCGTTAGTTGCATGTCTATTGTCTGTTCCTTCGGTCATATTTCTTGAAGTCGAAGAAAGTGTTTGCTTGTGTTGTTGGGCTTGCGAGCGTGTTCGAACAGGCATAAGTTAAATAACTTCAATGGAAGTACTTATGTAACTTAAGCTCTGGACAAGATCTTGCTCTGATACCAATGTTCTAGGTCATGCACAGGTGCACGTTGGGGACAACAGTCGACTGAATGAGTCGAGTTCTGTTCTGGCGGAAGCATATAAAGAAATACAACAAAGTAGGAAAACACACTAGATCGACAAGAATATACACACAAACAATATGCAAGAATTCGAACCAATTAATTACTTCTTCTCCGTGAAATATGGAGGAATCAAATGATGATCAAAAAAATGTCTATATTACATAATGCTACGTTCAGTTACAAGAAGTTATAACGGTCAGAATTTCAACTGTCACAAAGCATGTTGATATGATGTCGGCTATGAACCTGTCGGTTGTCGGTTGTCAAGGCAAACCTACCGAAGGCGGACCTATCGGTTGTCAAGGCGAACCTGTCGAAGGCGGACCTGTCGGTTGTCGGTTAGATCAATAGAGACTATGCCCAAGTGATGGTTAAAGTTAAGAAGTTGCGATAATTTCATGTTCTTTCAAATTCCATAAGGGCTATAAGTTATTTTGATGGGGTTGCCCAGTTTGGTTTCTGTAGGGTGGGCATGTTTTTACAAATTAATGATGAGCATCAATTCAAGCTAATAATGAATTGTGGTAAAGGTACAAACACAAAAGTTGAGCTCCTAGCTCTTTGGTGTATGGCCAAAGTTGCATCTATTATCAGTATTGATTAAATTAATGTTTTTGGAGACCCTATGGTCATTGTGAATTGGGCCAAAAAAAATGGCTCTTTACAGTTCCTTCCCCTTCTTCAGTGGTGCAAGCAGATTGAATCTATGTCGGCTACTTTTCATGCTCTAAATTTTGAACTCATCTGTAGGGAACAAAATTATATTGTTGACTCTTTATCCAAAGAAGCCTTGCATGAGGAAGAACTTATGGAGGGTACTATTGTAAACTGTGGCTCCTTTCCTTATTTTGTTGGACTTTGCTAAGAACTTCGGTTTAGTTCAATATGCCTTTTATGTTTTGTATTTCCTTGGGAACATTTTTAGGAGATGGTCTCTCTAGATGATCTGACTAGTAATCTTTTTTAGACTTATGTTTACCTAACTGAAACTAGTCTTTTTTTATAGCACTACATAAAATATGAACTTTATCTCACCTTTTGATTTTTTATTTTTTTTATTCTATAAAAACAAAAATATTGTTTTTTTCTTTACTTAAAAAAAATTCAAACTCTTACATTAGAATTAACCAATTTCCAATATAAGCAAACAATTTTGACTTGGGTTACAATGCTTCTATAAATGGAACCCATGTTACAATGATGCATCGAGAGTCTAACAATATGTCCTCTTTTGAGGTGAAAAAGTCTAACAATATGTCCTCTTTTCACGTGAAAATGAATTATGAGCTTATTTTCTAAAGGTTTTAAAATGTGAGATCTATTTTAACTTCATTGAAACATTGATGTTGAGTTTGTGGTAGAATTTTTAGTGTCTTCCTTTAAAAACCTTGTTGAGTAACGGTGTTAAAGTTTTCTATTTTTCTCCATATTAAAAAAATAAAATTTATATTATTCACTAAATTGAAAAGTCAATTTATAAAAGTTTAAAGTTATAAGTATTTTTAAATTATTTTCTTAAAGTTTTAAGAATCTTTGAAATTTTTTTAAATGATAAAATAATAATATATATATAGTAATATGATGTGTTAAAATTGTATTTATAAAAGTTTTAAAACTTTGGCAAAACAATACAAAATCTTGTCCAAAATTTTTAGAATTTTTTTAAGAATATTATGAACATAAAAGATCTTAATTATAGTCATTTATGAGAGAGTAAACTTGTGGCAAAAAACAAGATCTCCTAAGTTGCTATAGATTCTTATAGATTGTCCTAAAAGCAACCTACAAAAAACTTCATAAAAGAATAGACTAAATGCTATTATCACTTTCCAAAACCCAGACATCACGAGTGTCTTCTTCTTCATCTTCTGAATTGTTCTCATCTTCTTCTTCTTCAACATCTTCAAACTTGACTTGCAGCATCATCGTCTTGATCCTCTTCCATGGTCTCCTTAGCTTCCTAGTCTTGGGCATCCCGAAAGTATTCCTCTGCTTCATCATTATCCATAGTCTAATTACCTTGACTATCTTTAGAATTTCCAGCACTCTCCTCTGAACTAGAGATACTTACATCAACACGAACCGATTGCATGACAGAGTGTCCAACAACATTCTTATCTTGATATTTTTCGATTGCAGGGGCGCAGATCGGTGTTTTTCAGAGCATTTGTCCTACGTTCTCCTAAGTTTTTGCATGCGTTTTGGAGCAGTGGTTTGGTTTGCCTCTGCGACTTGCTCGTTTCTACAACGTCTTCTTGTCCTCTGGTGGCCGCCGCCCTGCTATGATGACCCCAGATCCGATTGCTGAGATGGGAAAAGATCCTTTGGAAGCCTTCAAGGCGTTAGTCCGTTCGGCAGGACCTAAAGCTAAGCCTTCTCTCTTGTCTAAGTTTGTTAAGAAGATGGAGGAGATCCCTTCTCTGGAGCTATCTCTAGAGGAGCCTAGCAGGCTTGCCCTCCTTCTAGCAGAAAAGGCCCTCATCGAAAAGTTTACGGGGTTATGGCCTAGCCCCAAAACGGTGGAGGCATGGATGGAAGACCGTTGGAAGCCGCTGATGCATGGAATCATTTCTCTGTGTGTGCAGTAGGCAGGGGTTTTTTTGTCTTCAGCTTCTCGAGGAAAGAGGACCGTGATCTAGTTTTCAGATCTGGACCCTATTTCATGGGGTCGAGGGGGATATTCTTGAGTTCAATCCCGGAGCTGAGATCAACGCAGCCCTTGTTTGGGTTAGGCTGCCTCATCTTCCCTTGCATCTCTGGGGGAAAGGATCTCTGAAGGACATTGGAAATAAGCTTGGGCGTTTCCTGGACAGTGTGGAGCTGAAAGGGGATCAATTTACCTACGCTCATATTTGTGTTGAGGTTAACCTCAAGAAAGGACTTCCAGAAGCCATTCAGCTCTCCCTGGGGGAATGGTGCCATATCCAAGAACTGGACTACGAGCAAATACCTTTTAAGTGCCTTCGGTGCCATGCTTACGGTCATTTCGCAAAATGCTGCCCCAAAGCCTCTGAGGATGTAGGACCAGTCAAAGAAGATGACTTTCAGCTAGTAACTAACCGGCGAAGGCAGCCAAGGCGAAAGGAGCCAATAGCCCAGGCTCCGAAGGCCACTCATTCAGTAGAGGAAACTCTAGAAAATAAAAACAGCTTTGATGCGCTGAAGAAAGATGAAGCCCTAGATCCAGAAGCAACAGTAGTTAAGGAAGATCCTCCGACAGACGAAATCCTTCCGGATCCCGTCCGCCTAGAATCAGTAGCAGTGAGAGAAACTCGGGATTCAGATCCTGAACCCTCTATCTCTGCAGGTCTGGCTGTTTCCGACCCCTCTAGCGGCTCTGTGGAAACTTCTAAAACTGAAGACATTTCAGCCCCGTCTCCACCCCTTACCCGAGGGCGAAAGTCCAACAAAGCGCGGAGAGAAAAGGAGGCGGCTTCCAACATTTCTTCAGGTTTTCAGAAAAAAGTTGGATCCTTTCTTTAAGGGGCAAAATTCATCCCCCTCGGTTTAATGCGTTGCTTCTATCTTCTACTTTGCTCACAGTTTGTGAGAATTTACTCATGCAAGCATTTTTTGTCATTCTCTCGAATTAGCTCAAGAAGCAGATGGGATTTGTCTCCCAAGACATTCACAAGAAGGTTGGCAGCACTGTTAGAGGTCACCAACCTTCTTTAGATTTGTAATTTTTTGATTCTGGCTTGCCAGAATGCCACTTAATGCAACATAACCGTTCTTGTTAAATATATATATATATATTATCTTATATAATTATATTTCTTAATTAAGAAACAGATTAATATAGTTAAGAGAGAATGAGAAGAATGAAAAAAAAAAACCTAATGTAATAATTAATATTAATGAAATATTATAATAATTATATTTTTCAATTACGAAATGTGGTAATATAGTTAAGAGAAAAGATTCAGATGGATAAATATAAACAAATAAATTTTAATAATTTTAATTTTTTATTATATTATTTAAATTAAGAAACAAGGTAATATAATTAAGAGAATGGAATAAGAGTAATGGATATAAGAAGAAAAGTTAATATTAAAATGAATAGAAAAGAATAAAACTAAAAATTAAAGTAAAGTAAATAGAATCATCATAGTAATTATATATTATAATTGAATGGATTTAATAGTTAAGACTATATATATATTACGGATTTTATATGTTTAAATATAAAAACATGTATATTTTAGTTAGGATGAGAAGTTTTTATTTTATAAATTTAATCATTTTAAAATTAGATTTTTATTACTAAATCAAAATGAAAAATAAATATTATATGATAAGATTATAAAAATTATATTTTAAGAAAGAAAGAAATTTGAAATATATTTTATTTAATTTCAAAATTAGAATATAATTAGTATAGATCTAATTTAAATTTAGATTTATCATGATAGATTTGGGTTTAAAATAGACTTACGTTAGTTTAATTTTTTTATCTCTTTTCTCGATGTAATGTTTTTTTTCCTGAGAAAAAAACCTTTATTCATTCAAATAACATGAACAACTCTAAAGAGTTTACAATTCTGTTTTGTAGTCCAAAGCTTGCATCCTTTCTAATTCTTAGTTGTTTGAATTGTTTCAAACTGCATACAGATGCAAAATTCTTTTTGGTATACAAAACTTTTCTAAGGTTTAAGAGTATCAAGACCGTATTGCTCTTGATCCTAGTTCTTGGCTACTTTTCCTTTCGCGCTGACTGAACTGTGCAATTGTTGTATCCTGGTCATAAGGCAAGCTCTGATTCTTCATAGCGGAATGTAAAACAAAATGGCTTCACCTTCACCTGAGACCTCTCCTCCTATGATCCTTGGTTGGATAGCTAAAGCCAGTTTAGACAGTGTGTCTGCCTCTGTGTTGAATTCTCTGTAAATGTGGTTGAAATGAATTGCTTCAAAGGAGGGCTGTAAAGAATAGATAGCCCTTAACAAATTCTGTAGGTGTGGGGCTCTTATGTTGTTCCTTCCTTGTGCCCATTCTATCACTGTTTTGGAGTCCCCATAAATGTTCAGCTTATCTATCTGCTTATCCTTTGTTATCTTGAGGGTAGCCCATAATGCTGAAAGCTCAACTTTACTATTGGTAGCCCTACCCAGTCCCAACTTGAAGGAGATTTTATTTGTTTCAGATAAGTGGATCACCCCACTGGCCCCATCGATGGCGGGATCACCCTGGCTAGCACCGTCAAAATAATCCCACTGGATGCTTCTGTCAATCACTGGGGATACCGTTGCTCTTGTTTTTCTGGCTTTGGGTTATACTCTATGTTCTTGCACTTTCTGTATTAGCAGAGCTGAGGAGATGTCAGTGGGGGTCCACACATTCCTGAAGATTGCTCTGTTTCGTGCCTCCCAAATGGTGTATACAAAAAGCACAGGAAAAGCACTAAACTCACATACCGCTTTGTTGTTCCACCAGCCTTTGGTTCTCTGCTCCCAGGTTCCTTCCAAGCTACCCATCCTGCCTTAGATTAATTTTCTTGAGACTTCATTCCACACATGACCTGCATAAGGACAAGTCCCGAAGAGATGGGACATGAGTGCATCATCTTGTTTGCATAAAATGCAAAGCCCTGGACCCTGCAAGCCTCTTTTTCTTAAGTTTTCCCATGTCAGCAATTTGTTGTTTGTTGCCAGCCAAAAAGTGAGTATGGTTTTTAACGGACTATTTGAGTACCAAATATCATGCCACCACCAAGGTTTCTCTCGTTCAAACTATTCCATAATTGCAACTTCATAACCCTTTTTGGTTGTGTGGTGACCATCTATTTCATTTCTTGTCCAAATTAGTTTGTCCTAAGTATCTTCATTAAGATTTACAAAATTAGATTGTAACAGGTCTATGTAGGTTTGCCAACAATCAGCATCAACTCCTTCTAATTGAAGCTCGTTACTAGCCTTCCACCTTGTTCTGCCTGCTTGGTTTGGAAGCTAGATTTGAACATCTGCAAGTTTGAAGCATCTCTCTTCTTTGAGCTTAATTAAGACCGATTGGGGGAGCCTAAAGCCTTCTCTTGCTCCCACCCAGGGGTCTATCCCTGGTCTAACACTTCTCCCATTCCCTATTTCCCATGCTGTCCAATTGCCAATGAGTGGGAATGCTAACACCATCGATTTCCAGCCTACAGACCCATTTTTGAAGGATTTATTAGGGCTTCTGATCCAGTCTGTGATATTCATGTTTGGACAGTATTTAGAGCAAACAACCCTTCCCCACAAAGTGCTAAAGTTATGCTAGTCTCCATAGGGATTTTGCTGCCAGAGCTTTGGTAAAAAGAGTAAGGTTCTTGATACCCCAACCTCCTAATTCTTTAGGCAGGGCTAGGGAGGTCCATTTAGCCAGGGGAATGCCAGAGCTTTGTTTGTTTGTTGTCCAAAGGAATGTGAAGCATTTTTTCCAAATTTTTGTCAAGATTCCTTTAGGGATGTAGGATATAGAGGCCCAGTAGACTGGAATGCTCTGAAGCACAACCTTGATTAAGACCAATCTTCCTCCCCTTGACAAGAATCGATTATCCCATGAAGTGACTCGAGATTCTACCTTATTATACAGCCACTTCCAATCCTTGAAAGTATAATTGTTGGGTTTGAGGAGATCATGCCTTCACTTCTTCATTTCAAGATTAACCTGCTCAGGGCATCAACCACCAGTAAGAAGATAAAGGGGGATAAAGGGCACCCCTTTCTAATCCCTCTTGTAGGTCTGAAGAATCCAAAAGGGGAACCATTGATCAAAACTGCAAAAGAGGTGGATTGGATGCATCTCATAATCCATTCAACTATCTCCATAAACCTAGGTACTTGAACCCATCAACCATCAATTTGGTTGGATAGGCTAGGATTTCATTAGCCCTTTGAGTCAATTCTTCTGAGAAGTCGTTGTGAGCTAGCATAGATTTTTCTATATTGATCAGCATCCATGTAGCCTTCTTGTATTTTTCTATCAGAGTGGCATACTCCTTAAGGTTTTCCTCCTCCCCTATCCCAAAAAGCAGTACATCATCTACGAACAAAGTGTGTGCGACTTCCTCTGTCCTTGACACTTTGACTCCTGTAATTTTCTCGATGTAATATATAAGTGGAAATATTAGAAGTTTTTCTTTTTTTAATTATTATTAATTTTTATTGAATTGACATATGCCACCTCAGCTTTACAGACAAAACACATCTAACTCATTTAATGCCTCTCCTTACAATTATTAAATTTAAATTAAAAATAAATAATAAAAATATAAAAATGATAAAATTACGATATAATACAAAGGGCATTGAGTTTTACAATAACTAGAATTCTTAAATAATATGTTCTAATGGTTTAACTTATAAAAGAATTGAAGATGTGTTTTATATTTACTAGTGATTGTCTTATTGCTTTAGTCTCTAAATTTAAGATGTGTTTTATTTTTTACAAGTGATTGTCTTGTCTTATTGCGATTGTCTTGTCTTATTGCTTTAGTCTTTAAAAATCTATATAAGGATAAAAAATGGAAAAACCTATATTTGTATAATATTTCAATGTTGTTTTAAAATAAATCAAAAATCAAAAAATTAGATTTTTTGGAAATCTATATTTGTATAATATTTTAATGTTTAAAAATGAATAAATAAATTTAAAAATTGGAAAGTTATTTTTTTTAATATTGTTTTGAAATGAAAAATAAAGTTTCAAATATGGGAGAGTTATATTTTTCAACTTGTTTTGAAAAGTAGAAAAAAAAATATGGCATTTAATGACAAAATCTATATTTTCTAAAATATTGTTTATGATATTTATTTTGTTAAATTAATTTGAGTGTTTCCTTCTCAGACATGTGAATTTTTAGGAGTAAACTAGTGAATCAACCATTTGCACTGATCGGACGACATGGCTTACGTGAGCGGTCACGTCCAACGACCGACGTCGTCCAATCGGTGCAAATGGTCGAGCAAATAGGTCCCGACGAATTTTTATATAGTCGATTCATTCTTGGGGTTAAGCCAGGTTTTTTTATTGTAAAACATTAAATATCAAAAGTTTTAATTTTCCATGAAAAAATGTTAATTTTATTTATTCTTAATGATAAAGAGAGATTACTTATATTTTATGCTTAGTTCAATGCATTAGTTTACAAAGTTGTAGTAAATTAGAAATAAATGGTATATGGTGTTTTCTGGCTTAAGGACTTTGGGAGGTCCTCATTAGGATTAAAAAAACACTTTTATGTTAAAAATCAAAAGTCGGGAATGCAGTAAGTTACTCTGGGTCAATGTTGTCCGACGGCGGATGGAAACTCATAAAGGCGTCAGAGAGCCGTCAATGCCGTTATGTTCAAACGCGGAGTATCGTCGAAACTAACGGCGCAAAGTCGTCATAGCAGTGCCTTTTATTTTTTTCGATGTCATTTTTCCTCCTTTCCTCTGAATTGGTTTGCATCCACTCGATACGGTCTTGCGCTTTACTTATCTTTCAAGAGCAGGAAGGAGAAACAGGTAGCCCCCTAGCTGCTAAAATATGTATTTTACTATTGTTTGTAAAAACAAGTAGCCCCCTTCATATTTGCATACATGTAAAGACCCCTTGCTCTTGAACATCTAACCCTACTTGAAGCTGCTCGTTCTTGGTATTTCTCGCCTAATAGGGAAAAAAAATCCATGGAAACAAAACTTGCGTCACAAGATTGTTAGAGTCTATCCACAATTCACTTCCGTTCCTCCCTTTGATTCTTCATCTTTTGAACCGTTTTGTTGGAGCGAACTTCTTCTATACAAACCTTTTCGTTCCATCCGTCAGGATATTGGAACAACAACTTCTGAAATTATTTCTCATTGGAATCACATTAAAGGCACATATGTTGTGTGGCAAGTTGAACATGCACAAGAAGAACCCTCTACACCTCTATCTGATGATTCAAACTCAGATGCTATTACCTTTCCCTTGCCCCATAGCATGGATGAATGGGAACTTCTCTCTCAAATGCGACCAGGCAAAAACATCTAGATTGATGACCTTGAGATGCTTGGACATCGTGATTTTGACAAAAATCATAATTGGACACATAACAATATAATCGCCCATTTGCATGAGACAACAACATCATTCATTGACCTCAATCGCTTGTCCACCCAACTACATGAAGACACCCCCATCGTTGTCCAATTCGCCTATTCCTTGTCTCCCACACAACACATAGCCTTTGATATTGTCATTTCCCATTTTAGAAACACTACACCTCCTCAACCACTCAAATGGTGATTCAAGGTACTGCAGGCACCGAGAAATCTTACCTCATATCTTGCTTGAAATCTGCACTCCAAACTGCATCTAAACAAACTTCCTCCCCACTTCTTCTCCTTTCTCCAACTAGTATTGTTGCTTTTAACATACATGCATCTACAATACATTCTGCTCTTCGAATACCCATTGGTGAAATGCACCCCCTTGAAGGCTAATCCCTTTCAAAACTTCAAGAATAACTCCACCATATTCACTATATTCTCATAGATGAAATGAGCTTTATTCGCCCAAAAATGTTAACTCAAATTGATGCACACTTAAGTTAGGCTTTCCCCTCGCATTGTACAATCCCATTTGGTGGTTGTTCCATAATCCTTCTTGGTGACTTCAGGCAATTGCCTCCTGTAAAGGACATCCCAATGTATGCAGGCTCATCCGTTGGAACTACTCTCTAGCATACGTTTGATACTCTTCTCACGCTTAAAATGATTTTTTGACAACAAGGAAATAACCCTTCTCAAACTGTCCTTCGCCAACTCTTGCTAAATCTTCGAAATGCAACACCAATTGTTGAAGATTGGGCACTCCTAGTGATAAGAACATCCTCATGCCTTTCGCATGTGGAAAATTGTTCATTTCAACAATCTATCCACTTGTATCCCACAAATAGCTCTGTTGCACTGCACAACAAACACATGTTGAAACAACTTAATATGCCAATTGCACATTGCTTTGCAGAACAAAGGAACAAACATGCCCACCAATCCATTGGTGGCGAACAGCTGCCATTAAAGGTCCTTCTTGCTATTGGTCAACAAGTCATGTTAATTGTTAATTTATGGGTTCAAGCAGGACTTGTTAACGACTCACTTGGAAAAGTCACTGAAATTGTCTACAACTCCAATGAACAACCTCCTACCTTACCATCCTTTGTTGTTGTCGAATTCCTCCATTACAAAGGAACCTTATGGGATGCTTCTAATCGCACTTATGTTCCAATATCTCCCATAACAAGAGGATCATGTAGGCAACTACCACTTCGTATGACATGGGGTTTAACAATTCATAAATCCCAAGGTATGACCCTACAAAATGTAACAATAGATATTGGAAACATTGATAGACAAGGGCTTACATTCACTGCAATATCAAGAGTTACATCTCTTTCAGGCCATCGCATTTCTTCACCTTTCTCTTTTTCCAGATACTCTTGAATGCAAGACAATCCATATGTCCAACGTAGCAAACAAGAGGAAAGATTACTGTAACACCCTAGTTTTGACCCTGTTGCATCAATGTATATGATGTAAATATTATATGGAATCATGACAAGGAGCTCAAGGCCAAGGCCCTGTCATTGATTAATGTTTGGCATATAGGCGATCATGGTTGACGCCTATGGTTTATGTGCTAAGGCAAGCACGTTTGTAAACATCATGTAAATATGCAAATTAATGAAAAACCCTCATCCAACTATGTCCATGCAACGAAAAATGAGATGGGGGCATCATTTTTCCTAAGGATAAGGGGGAGAGGATGTTGACCTTGAACCAGTTTGGGAAAAGCCATGTGTCATGGGGAAAACCCATTAAAAACTGTCAACTACCTTTTTCTTGTCTTTTTTTCCCAACCATTTATTTCTGCCAGAATGTGGTTGAGGTAGTTATTGCATGGAAGGGGAAGAGTATGGGAAAATTCGAATTGGGAAGAGCACCCAGTTTTGAACGTCATGTTTTGCTTACATGGATAAGAAAACACCCAAAATCGTATGCTAGTTTCACTCATGCATTACGTCTTCAGTTTTGGATTCACGTTTTGGGAGCTACGAGACGTCTTTCTCATCCATCATTCATAATTTTCTCCATTCGCGTGGAAGCTTTTCGACAGTTGAGTTCTTCCTATATGTATCCTTCGCATTCTGCAAGTATTTTCCCTAAGCGAGTCTGTGATTGCTATGTTCCAGCGCTATCTTGAACTACAGAGTGTATGAGACCCTGTTACTTGTGTTCTAGAGTAAAGCCGGTGTTGTTGAGTCTCCTTCTAGTTGTTGTGTTGTGCACCCTGGTTTGGGTCTGAACCATGTACAAGACTTAGGAATGGGAGAGACGTAGAATGCACTTGATAAACCTGGTGTGGAACCTCACAATAAGATAAGAGTGGCTGCTGAGCCTACTATGCACATCCTGAAGAGAACTGGAAGGGAAGGTGTAGCCTAAGGGACTATGGAGCAAAGAAGGGGACACTTCCTTGTGTTGGTTGTGTAGGAAGTGGGGAATCCAGACCAGATAGGTCTTGTGAAGGTGTTCTTAGCTCTGTAGATGTTATCACTAGCTTAGCAGTTGTTCCTGCCCATTGCCTTAAAAGCTTGATAAACCCAACTAGAAAGATGGCTTGGCTGGTAGCCTGATAAACCCATCTGTTGGCTTGGTTGTGCCTTGTTGTGTTTGACCTTGTGAGTAACCTTTGGCTGGACAGTCTGATAAACCCATTTGTGAATGCTGGCTTGGCTAGTTAGCCTTATAAACCCAGCAGTGAGATGGCTTGACTATGTATAGTCTGATAAACCCATATGTTGGCTTGACTGGTCCTTAAGGTGAAGGTTGGCTTGACCGTGAACAGTCTGTGAAATCCAACTCTGATATGGCTTGGATGAGTGGCCTATGAAACCCATATGTTGGTTAGTTTTCCCTTGCAGCCTAATAAACCCAATTGTGTTGGCTTGGATGAGTTTTGTTGCACCCTTGTCTATGTATGAGTCTGCTAGTGTTCCCTTATTCCTTGAGGAAATCATGCCCAGCTCGGGGGTGTCCGTGTCGCTAAGAGATTGATGAGCGCACTGAACTATGGTTGGGTGGAACGTTGCAGCGACATAGCTGGTTGCGGGACAAGTTCTTCTCAGGATAAGTGTTCTTGTCTATGTTAATATCTACAATTGTATTTCTTGTATTGTAATTGCTTAATGGAATGTGATGAACATGTTGTTGTGTTGAATTTATGCATTGTTCTAATGCAATTATAGGCACCTATGTATGTTCCTTCAATGCATCTTTAAACTAAGTTGCAGGGTTAGATTGGGCAGATTGGTGATGGCCTGAATGATCAAATCGATCTAAGGCTTCAGTTAAAAAAGTTGAATTTTCTGCTAGAAATCTCCCTTTCCGCAATTTGTGGGATGCGAGATGCAGGATACGGAGATGTCTTTTTGTGAATTACGGTTTTTTGGCAATTTTCATTCCGCAATGCACCTTTCCGCATGTGGGATGCGGGATCACGGTATACCGATTTCCATATCTCCCGATCCCGCAACTCAAGTTTTCTGCACCATCGATTCTTGCGGGATTATTCTCCGCCATTGATATGTTTCTGATGCGGGATGTGAGATTGCAATTTTTGTAACTTTTTGATCTCGCAATTCAAGTTTTTCCACACCGTCTATTTTTGTGGGGTGAATCCTAGCCGTCGATTTGATTCCGAATGCGGAACAGTTTTTATCGTTGATTTTTGCCATATTTTCTCTTCGACGTCCTATCTCCTCTGAGGTCTTTCCTTGCAGATCGTCGAACTTATCAATGGAAGATGGGAGGGAGCATGGCAGTGTTGGAAATGTCGAGAAGTATTTTACGGCCATGCCCTTTGTTTCAACGAACAACAAAGGTTCTTTATGAAATTTTTAATTCCGCAGGTAAATGGGGTATGGGTACGTGACAATTACTTGCTTCAAAGTCTTTAAAACCAAATTGTGGTTGAAGCTTCTCATTGTTTCTATATAGATGTATTGTTTTTCTTTGGTCACTTGTTGATGTAAGAGATCTGCTTTTGTTTCAAGTAAGATGCAATAAATTTTGAAATAATTGGGTTCTAGACTAAACTGTCGCAGGAAACTGAGACACTGACTATGAAAGTTTTTAGGTAGGACAGTTATGATATATAGTTGATAACAAGGAAATAATTACTCAACGCATAAAAAATATAAACTCTTATTTCCTTAAATGAACTTTAAATATAGAAGAATAACTCAAAATTGATAAAACAAATTTAATAAATAATCATAGAACATAACATAAGTAATAGTGTTATTTTATTCAATTGCAAAACATTACAATGTTTCCAAAACTACAGAGCTTTCCTGATTTGTCTTTCGTTGTCCTTCTCCAGGACTGGTCATTGCAAAACCGTTCTTTAGGGCTTGCATGGTTAACTGCCCACTTGACCGGGTCAATATACAACATGAAACCAAGTTTGGATGGTTGAAAAGATCAAGGTAAAAGGGGTTTGATTTCTTAACATACAAATATGCAAGTTAAGATCAGTCTCCAGAACCAACTTCAAATAAATCTCAAACCAAATATTGTATAAGGTTTATCCAGAAGCTAAGAAATATTCAATACATCCAAGAGGTAATACTAATTAACAAATTAGTATCAGCAACATAATAAATCACATAAATAAATAAAAAAACATTCATTGAACATAAATGAAATACTTCAACATGTAGTCTCTAAAAAATTCCTCTCCCCTACTTGGGAAATCTTTCCCTTTAAATTATATTACAAAGTATTACAACAAAATAAAATTCCCAACATGTGGGATTACAAGATCAAACAGTTTAAGTTTGGCCAAGGGCGGAATGCCACCCGGCATCTAAGTCCATCAAGAAATCAATGTCCCGATATTTAGCCTATTTAATATGTATTTATGCCCTCAAAATCTCAAACACAATCTCCCTCTTCTTCACTGTTTTCCATTTACCAACATAAACCTCTATCCTAACCATTGCAAAATTAGGTGTCTCAATCCAACTCATGATCTCCTGCAGGTTAAGCTAGGCAACACCCTGAATTTGTTCCTTGGCTGCAACAAATGATCATTCAAATTCATCTAATTTTATCTTGGAGGAAGGTGCTTCTTCGATCGGTTCTAGCATAGGCAACCCTAAGAAACCAAGTAAAACCTCTGAATCTATCCACCTACGCTTGCGTGCTTCCTAGCCATCTTGGATGATGCTTCCTACTGCATCGCAAAGGCTTCCCCAAGTTTCAATTGTCACTTCGATTTTCTTAGCCTGAACTTTATCCATGATTGGCATATCCTTTGGTCCGTATCTGATATGTGTTTGCCAGCCAATCACATCTTAAAATGCCTTAATTGTTGCAGTTTTCCAAGTATGATGATCCTGCAGGACATCCAACTATTCTTCAAATGATTTGTACAGTTCCTATATTTCACAGAAATACAGGTTGATCATGGATCGATGATACTGCTCATTTACCCTACAAACCAGCTATTTAAATGCTTCAGCTGTTAATGTTGAAAATGATGAGGCAACTGAAGATATATGTAATTCTTTAAGTTGTTTCTCTAGGGTGGCATTGTGATTAGCATGTTGCCTATTCAGGACCTCTGATTTCTCAAGATGATGCTTCATATCATCAATTTTCTTCTCTGAATGTCTATGTTTATCTTGAGCTCTTATTTAAGGAACTCAATATCCTTAATGTGACGTGCCTCAACTACTTCCAGATCCTTTCTTCCTTTTTGTAGTTCCTGTTCCTTACTAATGAGATCTTTAGTCGGGTGGGAGACTGAGTTATAGTTAGCCCCTGCAAAGGCTCCCATAACAACTGTTATATCAAATGCTCCTTGCTTTTCATTAGGGGCATCAGTTCTCCAAACAATTTTTTCATAGGCAGGCACATGTTTGAGTGTGCCTTCTCTTGTCCTCTTCGAAACTATCTTCAAAATGGCCTTGTCCTTCTTGCTCCAAAAATATTTCCCTAGGGAAACAACTACATCTTCTCCAAAATCTGCCATGTCTTCTGCAGCTGAAAGGGATTCTTTTTGGGGTGAGGTTGATGACCGAGGTTCTGATTGTGAGCCCAAAATTTATACATTAAGGGGAGAAATGTCCAAGGCGTAAGTAGGGAAGATAGATATGAGGGAAGTGGAAGAAGTGGGAACAGAGGTTTTAGTTTGTGAAGAAGGGATAGTAGAGATGGAAGGGGTTTCCACTTGGGAAAAAGGGATACGAGAAGATGTGGTGGGAGTATGAGATGTATTGGGAATTGATGAAACAGATGGGGAAGTAGGGGGGGTATCACTGTCCAATTATGCTGATACTAATGGGTCTCTATAAGTGTCCTCAAGAATAGGCTTTAAATCCACATGGGAAAAAGAGGACTGAGGGAATAAAGCATGAAAAATATCTCCAAAAGTGTGAATTAAGGGCAGAAGATGTCCTAAAGGTAAAGATGTTGGCAGGGAAAGTGGGGTTTCCAGTCTCCTCCTCTAGATCACTATCAATTTGATGAATCTCAATATCGTGCTCGGATTGAGGCTCAACCTGTCGGATCACAAGAACTTGAGGAGGCACTTGCTCTTGAAGGGCAAGTGGAGCTATCTGCAATCGTTGTTGATCCCTGATTACTTGCTGAGGTTTTGCTTTGTTTGAGCCACTAATGCTTCAGGAACTTGTGGTTGCTGAGAAACAAGCTGATTTTTCTTCTTCTTTGGCTGAGATTCAGCCTCTTGGACATCTGTCTAAAGCTGAGCACTGAGCTTGGCTAGACCTTGTTTGAATTCTTCCCCTCTTTGAAGAGCTTCCATCTCTTGGGAAGATTGAGCTTTCTCAGGGGTTTCTATGACAGCTTTGCCTTTGTCTTTGGACTGGGATGCTGAAGCAAAAGTTGTTGTTGCTTGATGTTTTGCTTCTCTTTCCATGTTTTCCCTTACAACCTTTTGCTCTTCTTCAAATTTCAATTTTCTAAAATGAAGGGTAGACTCCTTAATTTATTTTTGACATTTGAAAACATGGGACTTTACCTTTGGAACAATGATCTTTTCTAGTGCTTCTCGAAAATCAACAAATTCCCTGTACATGGAATCATCTGGCAAATCTTCATGTGTATAATTGAACTTAGCGTTTTCTTGAGCAAAAAGGCTAGCAAGGAAAGCCTTAGGATCATGCATCCTTTTGACAGCTTCTCCCAACTTCATAGTTGTAATCTCCTTACCCAGCACAGTTGCATGGGTAGAATTATGTATAACCAAAGAATCCATATACAGAGGAAACTTAGGCCAAGTCTTCCTCTTGTGCTTAGCCAATTTTGGATGGGCGCCATCGATGACCGTTCGAAAGGCAAATTCTTGGAAGACCATGCAGTCTGGAACAATTCTGGGCAACAAATGGACGATGTTGCTTCCCCAAATTATAAAATAAGAGAAATATTCCCCGACGTACCAATCTCCATGCAAACTAATTAAAGCCCTGACTCTTATTGAAAATGTCAGACCATCAACCTTAAAGATCTTATGATACATGGACCCTAAGAAAAGGTCGCATATGTCATATATGCGAGGAACAAAATTATCCTCCCACATGTCAGAGCAGTAAATATGGACCGGTGTACAATCCTTCTGCCAATTCCAACCTAGGTCAGGAAATGACGAAGCCGCACAAAAAACGTCCATGACATAGGCCGACATGTAAATTTGGGGTTTTTTGCTTTCCGCGGATTTCTGGTATTTATTAATTTGCTCTTGCAAATTAACAAATAATATTTGAGCCCAATTGAAGGACTCACCTGTAAGAAGAATGTGTTGGGCTATCAGAACCCATTCTGCTTTGAAAAATGTGCAATTTGCCTCACCATATAACCGGTAGAACATGGTTGCGTGTAGTGAAAATGGTTCCCTGAACCATGAAGTAGGGTAGATATTACCTGGTTATGGAATAAACAAGATAGGGTTTTCCATCCATGATTTCACCACAACTTCGTAATCGAAACGAGAGATTGCTTCATCAAGGAACTTACGGTTCAGTAGTTGTTTCAGGAGTCCAAGCACATAAGCCTTGGCAAATATATTAGTTTTGAACGAGGCCAGAAAAATGCTAATGTGGTTATTGAAATCTCGCTCCTCAGGGATAACGCCATGGAGTGCCCACTTCAGCGCGTTTGTGTAGGGCATAAATGGTGGTCTGGCAGCAATTAGACAGATCTGTGAGCTCTGAATTCTAATGTAAGATGGTTGGTCATGAGGAATACCTGAGAAATCATCATTATCGAAAATAGAATAGATTCTCGACCAGTCCAAATATTGGTTTTCAGAAATACGCCCACTAGTCTCTATGAAGACTCCAGGGTTTGGGTCCTTGGACCTTTCTTCTTGCAGAGCCATTTTTTATCTTGTGTTTTTGCGACCTAGAGATGCCATTTATGCTTGAAATTTAGCAAACCTGGTCATAACTTACTACAGTGTAAAAATAACAAGATAAACAGTCATAACGAGTTAACTTTCTAGTAGGAAGCTTTGAAAACCAGTGACATATGTAAGCTCGAGCGAAAAGAAAGCGCAGTAAAAATCTCCTGAAACAGTAAAAACGCAGGTAAAACAAATTGTAAAAACCTAAAAAATTCAAACAGGCTATATAGCAAAAACCTCAACGACAAAACAAATCTAGACTGTGGATCTAGTGAAAAACAAACAGCTGAGATGAAGGCGCGCAAATAAAAACTTCACAAAAATTATTGGGAAACTTTGGATTTAGTGTTTTCAGCTTCCACATTCTGCACTGTGGAAAGCGGATCAAAACAAAAACTGCCAAAACAAAAATCAAAGTTCTGATTTCTGCATTCCGCAATGCGGAAAGCAGAAATCGGGAATAAGATTAAAAAATATGAGACAGATACTTTTTTTGATTTCTGGATTCCACACTGCAGAAAGCAGAAGTCGAAAATACAGAAATTTTTATTACGAACTTGTAACTTTCCATTTCTGTGATCCGCACCGTAGAAAGCGGAAGTCGGGAATGGATTTCACCGATGATTTGAAAAAATGGATCCCTGCTTTCTGCACTCCGGAAAGCAGATTTTATTAAGTGAAATGCTCATGCTTATGTAGATGCTTCATTCAGTTGCAAAAAACTCAATATTTTATGCTCTCGGCATTCCTTTATACATGTCGGTGCAAATGCTAGTTTATCTTCATTGAAACAATGATGTTGAGTTTGTGGTAGATTTTTTATTGTCTTCCTTTAAAAACCTTATTGAGTGATGGTGTTAAAGTTTTCTATTTTTCTCCATATTAAAAAAAATAAAATTTATATTATTCACTAAATTGAAAAGTCATTTTATAAAAGGTTTTAAGTTATAAGTATTTTTAAATTATTTTCCTAAAGTTTTAAGAAACTTTGAAACTTTATTTAAATGGTAAAATAATAATATATAGTAATATGATGTGTTAAACTTGTATTTATAGAGAAGTTTTAAAACTTTAGTTAAACAATACAAAATCCCTCCAAATTTTTTTGAACAATATCATGAATATAAAAGATCTTAATTATAGTCATCTATGAGAGTAAACTTGTGGCAAAAAACAAAATCCCCTAAGTTGTCATAGATTCTTACAGATTGTCCTAAAAGTAACTTGCAAAAAACTTCATAAAAGGATAGAATAAATGTTAGTATCACTTTCCAAAACCTAGACATCACGAGTGTCTTCTTCTTGATGCTATCAATTGTTCTCATCTTCTTCTTCTTCAACATCTTCAAACTTGACTTGCAGCATCATCATCTTGATCCTCTTCCATGGTCTCCTTAGCTTCCTAGTCTTGGGTTTCCCGAAAGTCTTCCTCTGCTTCCTCATTATCCATAGTTTGATTACCTTGACTATCTTTAGAATTTCCAGCACTCTCCTCTGAACTAGAGATACTTACATCAACACGAACCGATTGCATGACAGAGTGTCCAACAACATTCTTATCTTGAGATTTTTCATCATTCTTGGAATTTTTCCTTGCAACAAGGTCTTGATGCTTGGATGAAGTCTTTGAGATTACGTGTACTTGCACATCACAAGCATGAACAATCCCTCTACATCATCAAGACATGCTTCCATCCCTTAAGTAAAGATTGAAACTTGTTAAGAAGTTTGTTTTATTTCATTCAGATGACCATCCAAAAAAGGAATGTGGGCAGTTAACTAAGCAATAACAACTATTGATCCTTCCATTTGATCTTTCAACCACCTTAGTTGAAGACAAATACCATGGACACTGGCTTGTGTATCAAGTATCAGTAATCATCTCTGTGATATTTTCTGACTTTTTTTTGAACTCCATTATAGTGGTGTAGTTGTAAACCCCTTCATTAACGGATTCCTATACAAACTCGACCATTGTAGTTGTCGAGTAGAAGAAGCAAATTATAGTCATCACCACGAGTTTAATAGAATGCTCCACCCATACCAAAATTGCCCCGAACGGTCAAGATTTCTACTAGACCGACTAAAAAACAAACTGGGTGGTTCTTTCCAACCACTAGAAAAATTCGACAGACAAAGAAATATCCACTCAATCCATCCAACACCAAAGGGAAGACCCCCCAAAGTAAATATAAAAAATTGATGTCCTCCTAGACCCTTGTATCCCAAACTATCCAGATAAAAGAAAGAGCAAAAACCAGTCCATTTGAACAGACAAATACCTGAAGATGATATTCCTCATTGGTAGCACTTTCTAAGCTAGGAATCCTATCTCCTTGTGCATAGGACAATGCGTGAACATCCACTACTTTCCAAAACATCATTCCAAAGTTGAAATTGTTATATAGCTTACTTTCTTCAACATAACTGACATGATGGCAAGAATCGTTGTGACACATAAAGCGTTGAAGTTGATACTGATACTCCCTTGAATAGAATGAAACCTCCCAACAAAGCTTCCTACCTTCAAACGCCTAGGGTGAAATCCCAAATATTCTAGAAAGACATGCATGTGAAGATTCATAAACCCAAATGCCTATTGACCTCCACATGGCCAGGCACATTGAAGATAACATAATTTCAAATTGTTGTTGTTTAACGGAGTTAATGCTTGATGATACATGGATCTTGATATTGGAGGACTGCATGACTTGTAGCATATTATCTAGGGGATCCAACATGATATAGATTGTCCCCCATTTTTTAAAAATCCCCACAAAGCAATTGGGAGGCTTCGTTATCTAATTTTTTTGCATTAACTGTTTTTTTTGCAATGACATTATGTTCTCTTCCCACATGATATAGTTGGATGTTCAAGATTTGTTGAAGAAGACCAAGAATTCGTTTCTGAAGTCTACCCGTTATTTGATCCGCAATTTATTGTTGATGTCTTGTTTGGGAAATGATAAGGAAAGAGCATAACAAACTACCACCCCCGAAATGTATCCTAAATAAGGAATGGATTTGAAGTTAATTAAAATGTAATTAGCGTAGTTACACTTAAGGGAATTCCATCGGAAATCTTTTTCGACTGCATGCGAACCCATGTGAGGTAAACTGGTGTGGTCAACAATTTTGCACGGATAACTATGTGCAGTTAGGTAAAAATTTTGAATTTTTCATGCGTGGTACTAACCTCCATCAGCGGATGCCCATTTTTTACCCACTTTGATTTTACCCAAGACCTCCATCAGCGGATGCCCATTTCGATTTTACCCAAAACCTCCATTAGCGGATTTTTTGACCCATTTCGATTTTACCCAGAACCTCCATCGGCAGATGCCCATTTCAATTTTACCCAGATCCTCCAGCAACGTATTTTTTGACCCATTTCGATTTTACTCAGAACCTCCATCAACAGATATTTTGACCCATTTCAATTTTACCCAGAACCTCTGATCAAACTAGATCGTCTGCCATGCTTGAACTCACTCACAAGCCCTGTAAGATAACCCTGTGAATAAACCAGGTTCCTTCTTAAGAAAAACTAGCAAGATAACCCTGTGAACCATAGGTTGGTGGATCCCCTACATAAAAAAGAATCACTGATCAAATCAGATCGGACATGATTCCAGATCAAACCAATTCGGATTGCATGGAAAATTTATGAACAAAGGGTATAATGTTTTTTATTATTATTATCATATATGGTTGTATTTCTGTTTGGGATTCGTTTAATGCATGTAACTGCTGAAAATCCCTTTTTTTCATTTATATATTTTTATAAGGCTTGTATCATTTATTTTTTAAATTCCTTTGTACAATTTCAGATCACATGGGATGCGATTCCAGATCAAACCAGATCAGATTGCATCGAAATTCTCTGACCAAAGACAATGTATGATGGTGCAGGATAAGTTTTCCACTATCATTTGTATTTCTATTTGAGATTCTTCATTTTTATATTTTTATAAGGTTTGTAACATTCCTTTTCTAATTTCCATTGTACATTTTTTTTCTAACCAGTCTGCCTTTAACAGTTATTTACCAGATACTGTATATGCACAGTAATCAATTTTACCCCTAGTTTCATGATGCAGAAATCTTATAGGACTCGGAAGATTTTATTTTGTTGTGTATGCAATGCCACAACCCTGGTTACAAGGAGAAAATAAATTAATGGTTCTTACCAAAGGTTAGTGCAACATTTATATTGTTCCTATAGAGCTAGATTGTTTTTTTCATTGTTTATTTTCAATTCAGAGATCCCCCATGTAACATGTGTGGCCCCTTTGGGCATATTGTCATGATTGTAGATTATAAATTTAATCATGTTCAGTACAGGCCTTAATCCATTGCCACATAAAGAATGGAAGTTGTTGCCTCCAGAAGTTGTGGAAGAAGCATTTCGAATACTTGCAGAAGAGGATGATATATGAGAAAAACAACGACAAATGAAGCAACAATTATCTAAACAATGAAGGAAGTCACAACAATTAGGTAAAATTGTTAAAAATGATTATTGGAGTGATGATGAAGTCCAGCGGTAATGATGCTCAAGTCCAGCTTAACAATATACAAATACCTTATCAACTCCGTTACTGTTCATTTATGCAGTGTGTTAGGGGAAAATCTCCAAACTTCGATACTGTTGCCCTTCTTAAAGAAGAAAGTTGTTTAGAAGAGATCATTCTCTGCAAAGTTATTGATGAGTCCCATACAGGAAATGTAGAGTTGACAAACTTGGATCCTTGTGAGAATGAATCAATTCTTTACACTATTGGTACTAGTGGCACATGGACACGTAGTATAGATGATGTTTTTCCCGTTCTAATGGTGTATGCAGATGATAGTGGCAAACTTATGTTAGTTTTTCAACATTAAGCTAGCATTATTAGGATCTTTAACTGAGAGAATAACAAGCACAACAATCAAACACAAGAGACAATGAACACAGTGTTTTTCCTCGGGGAAACCATAAATGGAGAAAACCCCGCAACTTCCTCAGAGATAGAATCAACACCAAAATAGAAAAGCCCAAAACAGTAAGTGATCTCTCGACAGCAGTAACCTTCTTCTTATCTAGCCCCAGTGTCTTATCGTTCCTCAACTATGCGCTACACTTGAGTGTGTATGTGATGTGTACTAAATAAAGAAGTCACCTCTCTATTTATACTGCTTCCCGGCATGACTAAAACCCTACTAGGGCCGACTTCACTAAGTGAGTCTAATAACCCTAGTGCCCCGGAACTGCAGGGACTTTAACCCTTAGACAATAAGAGGGTTACCCACAATGACTTGACATGACTTGTTTACATTATAGATCCTCTCGATCGAAACATCATGGCATGACATCATGACTCAATCGCATTATAGACACATCCTGGAATAAACATCGGGTTACAATACATAAGATACATAGATTAATACATTCTGAAGTTAAAAATACATCAACACTCCCTCTTAACTAGGAAGGTATTCTTTCGACACAATTTTCAGCACTGGTCTTCTTCTCTGTATCGACTGGATCATCTCGTCATCTTCATCTTCAAGTCTTCTTAGACTTCAAGTCTTCTTCGTCTTCGAGTCTTCAAGTCTTCAAGTCTTCAAGTCATCTTCTTCTTCGAGTCTTCTTAGTCTTCAAGTCTTCTTCGTCATGGGATCTGCATCATCACGACTACTGGATCATCATCTCATCTAGCTCATCACTCGATCTGGATCGTCATCAAGTCTGGGCCATCATCACTTCTGGATCATTACTTGATTAGGATCATCATCGAGTCTAGATCATCATCATAGCTGGATCGTCACTTGATCTAGATCGTGATCAAGTCTTGATCATCATCACATCTGGATCATCACTTGATCTGGATCATCATCACATGCTATCTCGATTCTTCTCGTCACAGGAAGTTCTACAGAGTTAATCCTGTAGGCATACCCTTCATGTAGGCCTTCATCAACGCTTATATCTGACACTTAATTCAGAATGGCCCGCCCAACTCTTACATCTGACCTCATCTTGT
This sequence comes from Pseudotsuga menziesii, assembly GCA_001517045.1. Lineage (NCBI taxonomy): Eukaryota > Viridiplantae > Streptophyta > Pinopsida > Pinales > Pinaceae > Pseudotsuga > Pseudotsuga menziesii. Next base: position 170,571 of record LPNX010217525.1, on the reverse strand, counting down.
CAGAAAGGCATGCCCAACACTCACATCTGACCTCATCTTGTCAGAAAGGCCCAGCACTCACATCTAACCATGTGTAAACACATGTGCCAGAATTCCTCAGCACTTATATCCGATCGTGTGCAAGCACATCGCATCAAAAAGGCTCTACACTTACATCCTACTTCATCCTGTTAGAAAGGCACAGCACTCACATCTGACCATGTGTAAACACATCGCGCCAGAATGGCTCAGCACTTATATCCGATCATGTGTAAGCACATCGCATCAGAAAGGCTCTGCACTTACATCCGACCTCATCCTGACAGAAAGGCACAGCACTCAGATCTGACCATGTGTAAACACATCGCGCCAGAATGGCTCAGCACTTATATTCGACCTCATCCTGTCAGAAAGGCTCTGCACTTACATTCGACCATGTGTAAACACATCGCATCGAAAGGGCATGCACTCACATATGATCATGAAAGAAATAATCCTATCATCACATTAGAATGGCCCCCAGTCCCAAACTGAGCTACCTGGTAACTGACCAGGTGCTTCCATTCTCCCAGAGAATGGCAGTTGCCCTTACATCTGACCTACTCGTCAGAATGGCCAACACTCACATTTGACATGGGAGGAACTTAATCATTTAGCCATGACAGAATGGTTCAGCCCTTATATATGATCAAGTGGGAACACATCCCTCTCTCATATCAGAATGGATTCTCATTCCTAGACTAAGTTTTCCTAGTAACTGACCAGGCACCTCCATTCCCAGAATGGCAACAACCCTTATATCTGATCACTTAGGAACCAATCCTACAGTCGCATCAGAATGGCTTAGCACTCATATCTGATATGTAAGGAACCAAATCCTCTCACCATGACAGAATGGCTCAGTCCATACATCTGACCATGGAAGGAACTTAATCCTCTCCCATGTCAGAATGGCTCAAGGACTCATCACTTCCCTTTGGAGAGAACCTCGATCGAGAGAACACCGAGCTTCTCCCTGAAGTACTCAAACTTCACCCTAGCCAATGGCTTCATCAACACATTAGCTATCTGATCATCCATCGCAACATACTGGAGCATCACTGCTCCCCTTTGCACCATATCCCTGATATAGTGATACTTGATCTCGATATGCTTCGACTTGTCATGGAACATTGGATTCTCTGACAACTTCATGCAACTCTGGTTGTCACAATGTATACAAGTAGCATCCAACTGGAGAACAAATAAATCAGACAGTATATTCCTCATCCATATTGCCTCACAACTAGTTGAACAAGATGCAACATACTTTGCTTCAGCTGTACTCAGTGCCACATAGGATTGCTTCCTGCTAAACCAAGAGATCATACATGATCCCATACTGAAGCAGCACCTTGAAGTTCTCTTCCTATCGATGGCACTGCCTGCCTAATATGAATCAACATAACCCTCCAGGTTAATCTTCAAATTTGCCTCGTACTTGAGCCCATAATCAACTGGACCCCTTAGGTACCTCAGAATATGCTTTGCAGCAATCAAGTGAACATTTCTCGGATCTGTCAAGAACTAGCTCAAGGTGTTCACAACAAAGCAAATGTCTGGTCTCGTGTTCGTCAAGTACATCAAGGACCTAATCATCTGACGATACATCGTAGCATCAACCGACTCTGATGAAGAATTACTCAATAGCTTCAGGTTCGATGCCATAGGTGTGGCCATGGCTTTGTAGTCCATCATCCCAAACCTCTTCAGGATCTCTACTGCATACTTCCCTTATCCAAGGGAGATTCCATCTGCACTCTGCCATACCTCCATGCCTACGAAATAATGCATCATACCCAAGTCCTTCATTTCAGACTCGGTAGCAAGCTTTCTCTTCATATCAGCAATCAACCCATCCATATCTGTCACAAACAGATCATCTACATATAGTAGGAGCATCACTGGGTTGTCAGCTTCAATCTTGTAGTACAGGTTGGAATCTGCCTTACTCTTGGTAAATCCCAAACTAGATAGAAAGCTGTCAATTCTGCCGTACCAAGTCCTGGGTGCCTATTTCAAACCGTACAGGGCTTTCTTCAATCTGCACACACGAGACTCTCTGTCATGTGTCCCAAATCCAAGAGGTTGTTCTACATACACTTCCTCTTCCACTACACCATTCAAGACATCCATCTGGTGTATCTTCCATTTCATCACTGCAGCCAGAGCTAGTACTGATCTGATGGAAGTGTATCTGGCTACAGGTGCAAAGGTTTCTTCATAATCTATTCCTTCTTTCTGAGAGAAACCCTGAGCCACAAATCTTGCTTTATATTTTTCAATGCTACTATTTGCAGCATGGTTGATCTTGTAGATCCATTTGGAAGTTACAACTGACTTCCCTTCTGGTATTGGGACAACATCCCAAACATAATTTTTCATGGTCGATTGGTACTCTTCGATCATAGCATCCTTCCATTCTTTCCATTCTGCTGCTTCTTCATAAATGGAAGGTTCTTTATCAATGAAATCACATAGTAAAGCTACATACCTGGAACAGGATCTGGTCCTCTTTCTTTCTCTATGATTCTCTTCTAGAGCCCCATATCTTTCTGTACCTTGGATAATTTCACATACCCAAGCAAGTTTCCTCTTATGAGGATTCTTCTCCAAAGGTGGATCTATAGGTCTTTTTGGTTCCTCAAATTCTCGATCTTCTTCTTGAGTTTCTTCGTTCATGGTTGTATCATGAATTCTGAGTGCTTCTGCTTCTTAAGGTTCTTCAGCAGGTCTCTTTCTGGATTTTTTGTAAGCTGTGTCTTCATCAAATGTCACATCCCTGGTGATGTCAATCTTCTTGTATCCTGGGAAATATATTCTGTAAGCCTTCGAGCTTTCAGAGTATCCCACAAATATACCCTTCTTTCCTGAAGGATCTAATTTGTTCTCTTCTCTTTTGGAATCTGTATGTAATCAGGACAGCCAAATATTCTGAGATGGCTGACTTTTGGTTTCTTGCTAGAGAAGACTTCTTCAGGAGTCTTGTTCTCGAGTACTCTATGTGGAGTACGGTTTTGTACATACACCGTTGTTCTAGCAGCTTCTGCCCAAAGATGCAAAGGAAGATCTTGATCATGAAACATAGCTCTTGCAGCTTCCATGATAGTTATGTTCTTCCGTTCTGCAATCCCATTATGTTGTGGATTATAAGGAGTGGACAACTCCCTCTTAATCCCTGATTCTTTACATAGCTCTTTGAATTCATTTGAAGTGAATTCTCCGCCATTATCTGATCAAAAGGTCTTGATCTTCTTTTCAGCGTGATTCTCGATTAAGGCTTTGAATTCCTTGAACTTGCTGAATACTTCATCTTTGTTCTTCATGAAGTAAACCCGTGTCTTCCTAGAAAAGTCATCAATAAAAGAAACATAATATGCATACCCGCTTAGTGCGCTTGATGACATAGGACCGCATACATCGGAGTGGATGATTTCCAAGATTCCTTTTGCTTTGCTTTCGCTACTTGGAAATGTCTTCTTTGTGTTCTTTCCTTTCGCGCATCCTTTGCAGACCCCATCATGTTTTGCTTGTATTTTTGGAAGACCTTCAATAGCTTTTCTTGCAAGAGGTAGTGCTCTATAATGCACATGTGCAAGCCTTCTATGCCAAAGTTCATTTGGCTCTACTGTGTCATGGACCAAGGCTTGTTCTGGATGACCCTTCAATTTGTACAAACCTCCTTCTTGTTCACCAATCACTTTTGCATCATCAATAGTCTTTCCTTTTGGCCAAATGATGACTTGACCATCTATGAATGCAACCCTCATTCCTTTTGCATCTAATGCTGATATGGAGAGAAGGTTCTTCTTGAGTCTTGGCACAAACAATACTTCCCTCATTGTTATAGACTTTCCAGAGTCTAGCTTATAGGAAGATTCCCCACTACCTTTTATTGGATACTAGTAGTCATCTCCTAGATTCACCTTGTGAGGTGATTCATGTTCTGATAGTTTCACAAAGGATTCCTTGAATCGAGTCATATGTTTGGAAGCCCCACTATCTATAAGCCAATCATCACTTCCATGAGTAATGTTTCCAGTGAGAGCGGAAATCAAAACATATTCATCCTCGCTTGAAGAATCTTCACTTTCATATCTGGTTCTCTTTGATGAAGGTTCACCATCCTTTGCAGCATGAGCATGATGTCTTATCTTGTTTCCCTTCTTCTTGTGAGAGCTACTTTTGTTCATAGGACAATATCTAGCAAAGTGTCATTTTCCATCACATGTATAACAAATGAACTTAGACTTATCTCTAGGTTTTCTAGAGTTATTCCTTTAATGAGAGTACTTACTTCTGTGATGGTTGGATATGGGTTTCTTGGATTGTACTGTGAGAGCTTGATCTTCACTTCCCATCTTCTCTTCTCGAGCTGCTATCTGAGCTTCTTCTTGAGAACATTCTTCCCACAGTCTGTTGAACTTGACTAACTTCTTTCTAGCACAGATCCCTTGAATGAAAGAGTCCCATGTCCTAGGGAGACCATTCAAGGTGGTCATCACAATTTTTGCATTCTCCACTTCTTCATCTACTGCTTTTAATTGTTCCTTGATCTGAGAAACCCTTGTGAAGTAATACTGGATGGTTCTGCATTTTGGATCTTCACATTCTTCAATTGGTTTCTCATAGTCATCTTTCGGTTTATGTTCTTTCCTTCAAACAATTTGGTTAGGGCATCATGCATAGCTTTAGGTGTCTTGAGGGAGGATACCTATGGTATGAGGTGATCCTTGATAGAATCAGCAATGATCCTCTTTGCCATAACCAACTTCTTCTTATGTAAGGCCTTAGCCTCATCTTCCTCTGGAACTGGAACCTCCTCATTGATGTAGGAATCCAACTCATTCTCTTCCAGGACCAGGGACATCCTATACTTCCAGGCTCGGAAGTTATCATCTCCCTCAAGCTTTTCATCAAGCTTGGTATGATGAGAGATCTTAACTGAGAACCTCAAATGGAAATACAAAAGATTTAGATCTTACCAGGTTAAGATGTCGGATCTGGATTTGTATTTGAAATCCTGCAGTACTGGTTCAGGAGTAAATTAGGGTTTTGCTTTTCTGGAGTTCTATCCAACCAAATGCTTTGAAATTGATCCCTAACTTCGATTTTGGGGAGGAGATTAATCCAGGCCTGGGCTCACTGAAAAATTCCTCTTATGTGAAAAGCCCTAATTTTTGGCAGTAGTGTCGGGTCCAAAACTGAAAAAACCTCAGAATTGGATTCTGCTTCGACAGAAAGATGCGCCCTAAGGAGGAGAGTTATTCCACCTTACTTTTGCTGAAAATTTGTGGAGGAAGGTCCACAAACTAGGAATCCCTAGTTCTTGTAGCTGCACAATGTCTTCTTCTTAGGTTAGCGCTGATACCATGTTAGTTTTTCAACATTAAGCTAGCATTATTAGGATCTTTAACTGAGAGAATAACAAGCACAACAATCAAACACAAGAGACAATGAACATAGTGTTTTTCCTTGGGGAAACCATAAATGGAGAAAACCCCACAAATTCCTCAGAGATAGAATCGACACCAAAATAGAAAAGCCCAAAACAGTAAGTGATCTCCCGACAACAGTAATCTTCTTCTTATCTAGCCCCAGTGTCTTCTCCTTCCTCAACTATGCGCTACACTTGAGTGTGTGTGTGATGTGTACTAAATAGAGAAGTCACCTCTCTATTTATACTGCTTCCCAGCATGACTAAAACCCTACTAGGGCCAACTTCACTAGGTGAGTCTAATAACCCTAGTGCCCCAGAATTGCGGGGACTTTAACCCTTAGACAATAGGAGGGTTGCCCACAATGACTTGACATGACTTGTTTACATTATAGATCCTCCCGATCGGAACATCAAGGCATGACATCATGACTCAATTACATTATAGACACATCCTGGAATAAACATCGGGTTACAAGACATAAGATACATAGATGAATACATTATGAATTTACAAATACATCAACAACTTATGCTGCACCATCCTTCATTATCTGAAATAAAATCACAGCTATCTTCAATTATCGTTCCACTACAGTCATCAAGCGCGGGTTTTACATGGGATCTAGGTCATATGTGACTCCCTTATTGGGAGATGATCGTTTTATCAATATTAGAAGAAATAAATTCATTCAAATGGATGGGCTTATGGTGCACAGCACAAATCCATTTGATTTTACCATAAAGGCAGGCATGTATGTCCGTATTTATTATGAAAATTTGCCTGGTATTTTCGAGGAAGAGTCTTTGAAAATTCCATATCCTGTGGAAGTGTTGAATTGTTTAGTAGATGTTTCTACTGGTGGAAGATTCGTTGTGTAAGAATTTTTTAATGTGACTTGGATGTTATTGGTAGAGATCACCATATCCCCCAAGGTGTGAATTTACATCCACATGAGGTGTTCTATACAAAACAAGGTTTATTGATATCAACTGAAATCATTGATGCTGAGTATACATGTATCTTTTAATTCATATTTTTCAGTTTATATCACAAAATTTTTTCACCCAGAAAAAATACCGAGTTTCTTGTTATGCATGTTTATGAATCAAAGAAAAATTACAGAAAACATAAGGTGCATAAGTTCCAAATAAAACTACTAGCTAGACTTTGTAGAGACTCTTTGTAACAGTCATTAGTTGTATGTTAAACATGATAGAACAGATTCCACATCAAATCACCAGTACATATTGATCACTATGCCTTATTGATTGAGACAAAAAAATATCAAAAGCTGGAAATGTACTAAACTGGGTAGAGTGCACATATGTAAAAGCCTTCAGATAGTATCTAATGCACAAATGACTATATACTAATTGCAGTGGATAGAACCTTTATCCACTAATGTGGAATCCTGAAAATCCTCGAAATAAAGTGTACCCTCTTCCAGACCAATAATTTTCTTTGATAGCATATCTGCCTGTGTGTTGAGTTCCTTGTGAATATGAAAAAAAGATAAATACTAAAAATTACTCCCAACATTTGTTAATATTTGTTTCCACTGTTCCATATTTGTAACCTATAACATTGATTTCCCTGCCAACTAGTCGAAGATGCATTTTGAATCTCTACAAACCTGAAGTAATGTGATCCTTTTAAAGTTGGCAAAGAATAGTAAAGCCCAGCTGGCTATCAGTTCAACTCTAGTGTTTGATCCTCTACCACAACCTAACCAAACATGAAAAAAAATAATTGCCTAGGAATCTGATATAAATACCTTCCCCGCATTCACCCAGTTGTGCAACTAATGTTATCTTTATAGTAACTAATGTTATTTTTATTTTTATTGCAGGCATTGTTGATGTTTTCTTTACTGTGAGATATATCAAAAGGTGGGGCAAGAGCACTCGAAAGGGAGAGTCTTTTTTTGGTTGTTTTATTGCTATGAAAGATGATAAGCACACCACTTTCCAACTTCTTGCAACAAAGGGTGATGATGAAGTTGTGACTGTTAGATTAGCTGCCTCTATAGAATATGGAACTCACAATACATTACCATCATGTATTGGAGTATTGCAGCCACATCGAATCCATCGTCACAATATCCATCTTCTTTCCTACAAAGTTTTCAACCACATAAGGCCTCGTCACATGATACATAGTGAATCTTTTGTGGAAATTCCTTGTTCAGATGAAAGTTTCATGGTTACTTTTGAGCTTATTGCAATGCATTCTGTACCTCCTGGGATTGTGAAGAAAAACAATTCACTAGAGTTCACCATAAAAGGCTATGCAAATCTCAAGGAGGTTGTTTTATATACATGTTCAACCTTTCCCGATAGATATCAGCTATCTTCAGGCTCAAGAAATGATAGTCAACCTATTGGAAAATGGAGAGTGGGACCAACATTTATATTTTGGCATTTGTTTAATAGCCTACAGCCTCGTGTGCAGGTGCACCTTTCATGGGATTCACACCAATCGGATCTTGTCCATCATTGTTATGGATTGGGGATGAGGACTGGTGCAACCCATTTGGAGATGTAAACATTATACCTATCATAAATATGGTGAAATCCGTATGAGAGATATGTGGTGTAATATCTATGGTGAAATGTTTGAACTTTGTAATTTTAAGTTTTTATAAGTAAATATAAATTGAAATTTGGGGAAATCCAAATAGTCTTCTTTGTGTGCTTGCTGAGATTGTTAGTGATTCAGTCCTGACTGTGCACACTGATTTTGTAGCCTTGTAGTATTATCTGTTGATCCTGTAGGGCTGCATCACATGACATATTGATGTTGTGTTATCAATGGTTTTTGTTTTCCAAGGAAAAAATTTGTATCTTTGATATTTCAAAGATTGAAATCGGAATATAGATTTTTTAGCCTATGGGATCTTGAAAATATACATATGTTCTATCTTCAAACTATCCTAATAGCTATTTATCCTAGTCTTCCATAATCAACAAAATATTTGGTGAATTCTATATGACAGATCTGTGGTGTAACATGTATGGTGAAATATGTCTTTTTTCCCAGGGAAAAAATCATACTTTTCATTTCAAAGCAGAAATAACATACATTCTATATCATCCTCTCCTTTACTGCCTCAGTAAATATTATCTTTTTCAGTAACTGATAGATAACATTTAGCCTATTTACCATTTTGGCTTCCAAGCCTAAATATGTCAACAAGGATCATTGACCAAAGTATACATAATCAGCGATTTAGTTGCAGAGTAGGCCACTGAAAGAGGTTTTTGTCGAAAATGATTATGCATTCCTAGCTTGCATTTTTATGCTTATGGATTGCATTTTACACCAAGTGTCCATAACAGTAAAAAAAGGTTAAAATTGCACCTTTCATAGATACACTGTGAGCATACGAGGTTAGGTTATATAAAATTAACACAAGGATAGTCTTCTCAATATATCTAGCCATCCAATTTCCAAAACCATTTACTATAAAAATTTAATAGGAGGCTTTGGCTTGCGTTTTTATTAATCTATGTGGATATTTCATAAATACAAGACAACCATGTAGTGTTTATGCACAACATGCACTTTCTGAACCCAAATTGAAAAAAAAAATGTATAATAATGTGGAAAATAGTAAAATATACCATTTCCAACTAAAATCAGTCAAAAATACCCAATACTTAGGGTTGGGCCGACATTTCTCTGATCTGGGTAAAACTGGGTTGAAAACACAAAAGTTGTCATTTTGTCAATTTAACTCTAGACAAATAAAACATAATTTTAAAAAACTGAAAGAGGTTTTTGTTGAAAATATATCTATCTTCAACCCCATGGTGTTAGTTTCAACTGATGACAATTGTACCAACTATGGCGTGCATTTTCCTAAGCCCATTTTGAATATTTACACATTGTTTTTTACGTAACAACTTAGAATTTCAGTCATTAATTTTGAATTTGTCCAAGATACTTAATTTTAGTCATTCATGTTCAATTTAACTGTTATGCATTCCTAGCTTGCATTTTTATGCTTATGGCTTGCATTTTACACCAAGTGTCCATAATAGTAAAAAAAGGTTAAAATTGCACCTTTCATAGGTCGATTGTGAGCATACGAGGTTAGGTTATATAAAATTAACACAAGGATAGTCTTCTCAATATATCTAGCCATCCAATTTCCAAAACTATTTACTATAAACATTTAATAGGAGGGTTTGGCTTGCATTTTTATTAATGTAGGTGGATATTTCATAATACAAAACAACCATGTAGTGTTTTTGCACAACAAGCACTTTTTGAACCCAAATTGAAAAAATAAATGTATAATAATATGGAAAATAGTAAAACATATCATTTCCAACTAAAATCACTAAAAAATACCCAATACTTAGGGATGGGGGGCATTTCTCTGATATGGGTAAAACTGGGTTGAAAACACAGAAGTTGTCATTTTGTCAATTTAACTCTCGACAAATGAAACATAATTTTAAAAAAATGAAAGAGGCTTTTGTCAAAAATATATCTATCTTCAACCCCATGGTGTTATTTTCAACTTATGACAATTGTACGGACTACGACGTGCATCTTCCTAACCCCATTTTTGAATATTTAAACACTGTTTTTTACGTAACAACTTAGAATTTCAGTCATTACTTTTGAATTTGTCCAAGATACTTGCAATTTTAGTCATTCATGTTCAATTTCACTACCATGCATTCCTAGCTTGCATTTTTATGCTTATGGCTTGCATTTTACACCAAGTGTCCATAACAGTAAAAAAAGGTTAAAATTGCACCTTTCATAGGTCGACTGTGAGCATACGAGGTTAAGTTATATAAAATTAACACAAGGATAGTCTTCTCAATATATCTAGCCATCCAATTTCCAAAACCATTTACTATAAACATTTAATAGGAGGGTTTGGATTGCATTTTTATTAATGTAGGTGGATATTTCATAAATACAAGACAACCATGTAGTGGTTTTGCACAAGAGGCATTTTTTGAACCCAAATTGAAAAAATAAATGTATAATAATGTGGAAAATAGTAAAACATACCATTTCCAACTAAAATCACTAAAAAATACCCAATACTTAGGGCTGGGTAGGCATTTTTATGATCTGGGTAAAACTGGGTTGAAAACACAAAAGTTGTTATTTTGTCAATTTAACTCTAGACAAATGAAACATAAGTTTAAAAAACTGAAAGAGGCTTTTGTCAAAAATATATCTATCTTCAACCCCATGGTGTTAGTTTCAACTTATGACTATTGTACGGACTGTGGCGTGCATTTTCCTCAGCCCATTTTTTAATATTTACACACTGTTTTTTACGAAACTTCGAATTTCAATCATTTTTTTTTAATTTGGCCAAGATACTTGGAATTTTAGTCATTCATGTTCAATTTAACTGCTATGCATGCTTAGCATGCATTTTTATGCTTATGGCTTGCATTTTACACCAAGTGTTCATAACAGTAAAAAAAGGTTAAAATTGCACCTTTCATAGGTCGACTGTGAGCATACAAGGTTAGGTTATATAAAATTAACATAAGGATAGTCTTCTCAATATATCTAGCCATCCAATTTTCAAAACCATTTACTATAAACATTTAATAGGAGGGTTTGGTTTGAGAGTACATCAAAACATTTAGAGAAGAATATTACTCTATTATTATATTACTTGAGGAAATATGGGATCATACCAGAATTACTGAATCAAACTTACATCACACTTGTTCCTAAGTCGGACAAACCAACTGACTTCAACGACTATAGGCCCATCGCTTTAAGTAATCTATTGTACAAGCTCATAACCAGGATAATTGCTGATTGGATGAAGCCAGTTCTAAGTAAGGCCATATTAGCAAAGCAGTTCGATTTTCTTCCTAGCCGGCAAATCTTGGATGCAGTTGGCATTCTCTAGGAAAGTCTTCACTCTATAAAGAAAATTAATCTCAGATATTTCATCCTAAAACTTGATCTGGTTAAGGCATACGACAAGATAGACTAGACCTATCTCTGACTTGTTCTCACACAGGTTGGATAACCATTCGACACCATAAGATGGATTATGTCTTGTGTATCTTCAGCATCCTTCGCAGTTCTAGTTAATGGGTCTCCATCATCATTCTTCAAGAGTGGCCAGGGAATCAGACAAGGCTTCCCTTTGTCCTCCTTCTTGTTTATTTTATCTATGGAAGGGCTCTGTCGTCTCTTCAACAAGTAAAGGTCTGATGGGTCTCTGCTGGGAATAAAACTAGCCATTGGATTAACCATATCTCTTATCATTTTTGTAGATGATGTCATTATTCTGGGTAGGGGATTTGAAGTTGAATGGAGTCTAATCAAAGAACTCCTCAACTTATTTTGCTCTGCGACCAGTCTCTCCATCAACTTGCCAAAGTCCCTTATAAGGCATAATTGTTATGATGAACAACTGACCATGAACATTGTAAATCTATTCAATATTTGTGCTGACAACATTGAAGAAGGTATGAATTATTTAGGTTTTTATTTGAAGCCTTCTTATTATTTGAAATCAGACTAGAACCGGTTACTGAGCAAAATGCATCGAAAGATTGATGGTTGGACGTTACGCTGGATTTTGTTGGGCGGTCGTCTTATTCTTATAACTGTTGTTTTGCAAAACGTACCAGTTCACTGGCTATCATTGATGCAGATTCCTTCAAGGATCCTTAATAGCATTCGCTGCACTGTTTTCAACTACCTCTGGCAGGGTAATGCTTCGTCATTCAAATTCCATCTTACCAGTTGGGACTCTCTTTCAAAGTCGCATGTTCTATGAGGTTGGGGCATCAAAAAATTCATGATTTTCAATTCAGCACTATGTGCCAAGAGTCTATGGAGAGCACTACAAGACAGAGGCCTGGGGAAAGGTTATCAGATTTAAATACCTTTGGAGATTGACATTTGATCAATGGCTAAGAGCTTGACGCATTAAACCTAGAAAGTGCTCCCTGATTTGGCGCAGCCTAGCGAATTCTATCTCCTTCATATTACAAAATCTCTCTTGGCTTGTGGGACGAGGATCACAAATTAACATCGGTATTGACCCGATTGTGGGAGTGGAAAAATGCACCCTTTCGGACAGACTGATCAAGCACTTACATGATAGGAACATTTTTGAACTTTCATAGATTTATTCTCAGCAAGAGCAGGGCAGACCAATTTGGAGCAAGGCAGCTGACCTTGGCATGCTCGGTTGTCTAGAGAGAGAATGGACAACATATACAAAATCTCTGGCTATGGTGGGCATTTGTTTGAATACAGAACCAGATAAAATCATGTGGACTGGTAGCCATAAGGATGGTTCTGTCACTGCAAAGTTAATGTACATAAATATAGTCTCCCTTCAGGATCTGAGTCCCCTGGTGAGTCTTCTCAAGCGGATTTGGAGTGGCCGAATGCCTGTTAAGTTGAAATGGTTTGGATGGTTAAACATAAAACAGAAAATCCTGACTTAGGACGGCTTGCAGAGGCGCGGTCTATCAAGCCTCGGTTGGTGTGGATTTTGCACAAACAATCTAGAAAATATCAATCATATTTTCGGAGGATGCTCATTTTTCCAATCTATATGGGCAGTCATGTGCAAATTTCTTTCAATTGTTGTTAGTTGGGACAGGCAGAATCTTCATGAGAACCTTGAGTTTATAATTAAGAACTCTTCCTTACATATAGATGTATTGATTGCTACAATATGGGTGGTCTGGAGAATGCGCAATAATGTATTATTTCAGAATGAGAGGCATGATCATTACCTGACCGGATTAAGTGCTATTGGTTGGATCCATACATATGTCAGATTAAATCAGCTTGAGCTTGCTAGGAGCACCATTTCACCATCAGCGGACCAGCATGGCATCGTGGGATACTTCGATGGCGTTGAGTAGGGAGGATATTGTGGTGCTGGAATGATCATTAAAATCAGCCAAACATCGTTTTTCAGACTCAAGCTTAGCATCGGTCCTGGATCTAATACCAAATCCGAGCTTATCGCACTTTAGCTTATCGCACTTTGGGGCCTTATTTATTTTGCCAAAGAAAATCATATTCAGCTTGATAGAGTCTAGGGAGATTCCAAAGCAATTGTGGAATGGGCAAAATGATCTTATAACCTTCAAACTATTCAACTTCACCATTGGATCAATCAAACCAAGACTCTCATTGATCATTTTAGGCATACTGCATTCTCGCATATCTATCGAGAACTGAATACTGAGGTAGATGGTCTTTCAAAACTTGCCATTGGCGTTGGTATGGACTCCATTGAATGGGAAAAGTTCGACGAGATAACACCAATAGAGCACGGCTCTATAAGCATTAGCTAGCTGGATCCTAAGATTAGATGTACAGAAATAGAATAGAATACTAGACTACTCGCATGTCTATTATGTTAAATGATAAGGTATTGCTCCCGACGATTGGAACACAAGGACATAGGATGAGCTAAGTAACAATGTAAATTCGACAGTCAACCTGTAAGACACAACTTTTATTAAAACAAAGTTGTATTTTTTATGTGAAAAAAAAATATTACTCATTCTATTACTCTATTTTTTCCAGAATAGTTAGAATGCCATTTTTTACTCTATTATTTACTCTTACTTTCTTATTTTCAATAAGTATACTTAACATGCTAGAAAAATAAGTATACTTAACATGCTAGAAGGTTAACTATATTGAAATTGAAAATGTAAGTTGTGTATAGTTGACTTGAAACACATTTTTAATTTTTATTATAGTTTGGAAGAGTCAGAACACATTTGTAATTTTTATTATAGTTTGCAAAAGTCAGAACACATTTGTAAATTTTATTATAGTTTGGAAACGTCAGAACACATTTGTAATTTTTATTTTAGTTTGGAAAATTTAGCGTGCCGGTATCCTGTGCATGCATTCGCATGCATCCTGTGCGTGCATCTCATTCTTCCTTTATGAGTGTGCCAGCATCCTGCAAAATGGAAATAACAACCTCATCTTCCATGCCATCAACTGAAACAGGGGGTTATGAAGTTGTTGAGAGGTTCACTATTAGAAAATTCGAAGAGAGCGCTGAGGCATGGAGTGACAGAACCAACTGGCCAAAAGGTATGCTAAATGTCTTGGTTAGAGCAAGAGTGCATCATTTTCTTTTTGGTCAGTTCAATTCCAACAATGAAGAGATAGATAATGCCATTTCTAGTTATCATGATGAGTCCAAGGAATTGATTATTTTTTGGAGGAGGGTTTGTTTGGACCCTAATTAATTGTCAAGTGCAACGAAAATTCCACGCAGAGGGGGAGTAATGTTGACCACCAAGAAAACCCTCAAAGTAGAAAAGGGTGAGATGGCAAACAAAATATGTGGAAAAATGGTTAAGGTTGCCCGGAATGGTTTAAAGATGCAAGATGTTCCACGAGAACTGTACAAAACCTTTATTCAAATTGTACTTAGGACAACTATGAATCACCACAAGCAAGATATTTTAGTTGATTTTATGAAGTTGGTGATTCATTGGGTTGAAGACCTGGCCATAGATGTCCCTCAGCTATATGCAAAAAAATTGCATTTTGCACTACAGGAGAGCAAAATGAAGAGAGTGAAGTTCAGTTACCTTCGTACACTATAAAAAATTATTGACTTATATCGACCCAGCACTGTAGAAGGAAGCAGATTTAAAAATACATACATTACGCAGCCAAAACTGGACAAAATTAACCAAGAAGTTCCTCGGCAATCTCCAAAGGACAATGTACAAGTCCCTGAAGAGCCTTTTGAGTACTGTATGGAAGGTATCGGAAGTGACCCTTAAGAATTTGATGTTGTCTCAATTCTGGCCAGATTACATGCAGGCGGAGAAATAAATGTAAATGAGATGTATGATGTTGAGTTTAATGAACATGAGGAGCATAGTGATGATGATATATATGCTCATGCTGAAATGCCACTTGTTATATATACACCTCCACAGTTGGGAGTTGAGAAAACTTCCTCTCCAAAATATTTTTTTGATGGTAAAACTGTTTTTAAGCTACTGTTCGATAAAATGTTACATTTCAAAGAAGAAGCTAAATTTCATAGAAAAAGCTTTTTCTATTGGTATCTTACTGCGGTATAGGATTAAGCAGATGCAAATTCATGACCTCTTAAAGGTAGGCGTTATTTTTCAAAAAGAAACAGTTGCCAAATTCCTTTTTTGAAGCCTCGTTAAAATTTTCGCTATTTACAGGTAATTGCAAGGTTAGAAACAAAACACGTGGATACTATGGAATCTTCTATTAAAAATTTGCAAATGTTGGACCTCTTTAAGGTAGGAGGCATTTTTCAATGCTTTTTTCCAAGAAAAAAGGTTGCCAAATTCCATTTTTTGAAGCCTCCTAAAAATTTTCCTTGTTTACAGGAAATTGCAATATTACAAGAATCCCTTGTGAAGACTCTGGACAATTCGAGAAGGACAATAGCAGGAAAGGACTCTGTTCTTCAGTCTTTGAATAAGGAACTAGAGAAAATTCAGGATGAATTTAGAAAGGAAATTGAGAAATGCAGAAAAGAATATATGGTTGTTCGGAAGAAAGATGAAGAAACCATAAAGAGACTGGAAGATGAGCTGAAACATCGATCGGAGGTTTTGGACATTCCCCCTCTAAGGACTGTTATCGGCCAGGAAGCAATACCTACCGCTGAAGTCAATAAGTTAAACAAAATAATTGAAATAATGAAGGCTGACTTTCAAAACAACCTTGTTGAAGACTACAATAAACATCAACTTGAGATAAATGAATATAGAAAAAAAGAGGAAAACATGAAAAACATAATTGTTAAGAAAGATGAAGAGTTGAAAGGAAAAATAGTTGAACTTGAAAAGATTACTGCAGAACTACACACTAGAGGAGTTGAAAAGTTAAAAGAATTTGAAATTGGTAAGGGACAGAGTAGGCATCTGATTTCTCGTGAAATTTATGATATGTCAGCACACCAACAAGCTTTAATAAGGTATGAGAGTTCCTTGCAAAACAGAGAGAAGGCACTGGATGTAGCTTTTAATGCAATACAAGCTCATGCAAAAGTCAAAAAGGGGTTACAAAGCTATCATGTCTTCTTAAGAATTCGAGAGAAGTCCTTGATGGATGTTAGTGCAGCAATGAATGTTGGAGTTGATCTCTCTGCATGGTCAACCATAAAAGAAACATTGTCAAACAAGTTAGATGAGAGGGATGATGAGATTAAAGATCTCAGATTGAAAATGTTGGAGGATAGAGAATCACAACATTTGGGATGTAAGTCTGAGATAGAAGATCTGAAATCCCAAATTGCCACTCTCTAGAAGAACAACATGCTTCAACAAGTAGCAATTGTGTATACTCCAGATAATACAGAATTGAGGGCAAAAGAGTTGGAGACAGAGATAGAGCAACTCAAGAAAAAATTGACCCAAGTTTAGTTTGAGTTGAAACATGCAAATGATCGTCTTCAACAAAAGGAAAAGGAACATGAAGAGAAAAATAAGAAGAATGTGGAATTGATGAAGAACTACATCCAAGATATAGATAGATTGAGAGAAAGTTTGCACAAATGTGCAACAAAAGTGAAAGAATTAGAACGAAAATCAAAACATGCACTTGTTGCAGCTTCTGAAGAACCAGAAGCTTCTAGACAAGGCAAGAGACTAGAATGTACAAATTTATCTTCTCTAGAAAAAGAGGACTTGCAGCCTAAACCTCTCAAGCAGCCTAGAACTATGGAATACCATTTAATTTATATATGATGTGCATGTAAATACATTTAAAGTTTTAATACATAAATTTGTATATATGTCTATGTGTATTTCTCGGCAATGTATATGTTTTTGATGCATTTAATGTGAATGGTAATTTTGAATCTAACTTTTCAATAAGTGTACATAGTAGGCCAAAAAGTTAACAATATCAAAATTGAAAACTTAACTTGTGTACTGTAGGCATATATATTTGAATTTGTAAGAAATTAATAGAGTTATAGTGATTAGTGGATATGAGATGTCAGTAGATTTGGTGACATAGGTAGATCCTAGCTATTTGCTTGGAACTGTTGATATTATAGGGATATTATGGGGATGATGGATTGAGAACTTTCAAGTTCTTTATGAGAATTTTGATGCTATGTATTGTTGTATTTATGTAAGTTTCTTTATCTAATGAAACTGAAATTCCAATTCTGGAACAATGTCATAGAATTCTACTCATGCAATCAAATCTCAGCGAATAACCCAAAGCTGTAATGCCTATAGAACTAGCCTAAAAAAGATAGAAATTTACAAAATATAAGCAAACACGGAAAACCACTATAATTTTATTACTGAAAACAAAAATAAAATATTTAATATGCCTTCCATCAGTTGTTACATTTCCAAAATTTGGTAACATAAATGTTAGCACAATAGAATAAATTTCCAGTACGACAAGATCGCTAGAAACGCTTATTGCAACATAAGTTTCTTTCACCATTTTGCATACAATGTTGCATTTCTATCATCTAGGACTTTTTCTTTTTGGCTTGTCTCACACTTCTTATAATGACATCAATTTTTATAGGATTCCCAGCATCCATCTTTTGGATATCAATTACTGCCCCTTGAATTTCTTGTTTTTCACCACTCTGTCCTGTACCATTTACCGAGGATGGAACACCCTTTTTATTGTGAGTCATAGCCTCCATCATTGGCATATCAATAGCAGTTGCTCCATACACTTCTTGTAATTCATTGATTTTACCTGCTTCATTTCTTGAGGATGAAACACCGATTTTATAGTATTTTCCAGTCGCCATCATAGGTATTTCAACACCAGCTGCCCCATTCAATTCTTGTGTTTGATCAGTTTGCGCTGCCACTTTCCTCTTGGATGAAACACTTAGAATTTTACTGTTATTTCTTCTTTGAACATTATTTTTTTCCTTGCACCTTCTGAAGCGACGTGATTCACGAAAAGCCTCTTCACCATATTTGCTTATTGGCCTTGATCTTGGAAGATGATCACTGAACTATGAGAACATATTAGTATTTAGTAGTTAAAAAACAAATTATGAGTCATCACACCATAAAATGAAAGCATAATTAGAAACCATTTAAAATTAGGGCATACTTACTGTTGGTGGTGCAATCAATGATTACTTAGATTGTCTTACCCTTGGCTGAAATAGTTGTTTTACTTGGTCAGAAGTGACATTAGGGAAGCGGGATGCCAACTGTGCTGCAGTTTCGTCATTTAGTGGACTTCTTGTCTTTTCATATTCAACACGAAGTTGACATCTAATATTGGAAGCCAAAAATCTTCTTTCTTTAAAACTTTGGAAAGTACCCTCTGATCTTATAACTAGTTTGAAAAATTGTGCTCGCATCTCATTTACAAGACACATTTTGTCATGTTCAAATTTGTTTCTATACTACTTAGTGATTCCTCTTCCTCCTCCTTGGTTGTTATTCAAAATTTTCATTTCCCTATGCTTACGTTCCATTACTTCATTCCTTAACCGCCCTAAAGTATAAGGATGAGCAACCCTATTCATCTGAAGAGAATGGGCCCCTTGGATATGCATATAAGGAACCATATCATCTCCTAAACAACAAGAACACAACCAAAGCCACTCACTAGCAAGGAATCCAATCTTGCAATGATGGTGGATCAAATTTTATATCGTGAATGAGATAATACCACCATGCTGAAAAACATAATACCATGAACTTAGTATAAATTGGTGTACTTTTCCTCATATTCATATTTATCATCCCCTACACACCCTTGCAATTGCACCATGTGGAATTCTTTATAACACTTCCACATCCTCACCAAATTTTTATATTTTTCTTCATCTGGTAGGTCTTCAATAACCTACAAGCACAACATTTCATGAGGGCTAGGCATGCATTTTACATACCTACCCAAAAATACTAAACAATGAGGGCTAGGCGTGCATTTTGCATACCTAGTCAAATAAAGTTCAAAACAAAAAAATTGCAATTTTTAAAACTTTATTGTACACAAAATAAACATATTTTAAAAATTGTGAAGGAGGTTTTTGTCCATAGTATTTATAGCTCCACGTATATGACATTAGGTTTTTAAAATCACCTCTATAAACATTATGGCGAGCATTTTTCTAAGCCCATTTTTACAGATTTACACTCTGCTTTTACAAAACAAAATTGTGAATTTAGACATTCTTTTCAATTATGACCATGCTACTTATAAATTATGATAATTCATACATGTATAATACATATAGTATGATATAAGTAGGATACTATCCTGGCGTTGTGGGCCCAGGTTGTGGCATGCATTTTTGTAATCCTAGTTTTACAGATTTACACTTTATTTCTTACATAACAACTCAGGATTTCATTGATTAATTTTGAATTTGACCAAGATACTTACAAATTATGAATATGTACATCTTTAATGCATAAAGTATGATACTCTTTACTATAATAAAGTCATAATATATGAATGGTCAAATTTTTTGACTCATTTTAAGTCTAAAAATCTCCTTCTCTACAAAAATGACACTCGAGACACTTTTGGAACCCAAATTGAAAACCTATATGTACCGTAAGGTGGAAAATAGTAAACCACACCATTTCCAACTTAAATCACTAAAAAAACTCAATAGTGACGGTTAAGCGGGCATTTTTATGAACACGGTAAGACTTGGTTCCAAACATAAAATTTGTTATTTTGTCAAATTAACTGCGTGCAAATGAAACATAATTTTAGGAAACTAAAAGAGGTTTTTTTCAAACATATATATGTTTTCAATCCCATGGTATTACTTTAAATTAATAATATATGTATGGACTGTGGCGTGCATTTTGTTATGCCCATTTTTGTAGATTAACACTCTGTTTTTTACATAAGAAATCATTATTTTAGTGATTAATTTCAATTTCACCAAAATACTTACAAATTATGAATAAGTATATGTTTAATGCATATACTATGATACTCTTTATTATGATAAATTCATGGTATCTTCATGGTCAAATTTGTTGATATAATCATTTTAAGACTAAAAATCCCATGCTATGTAAAAATGCATACATCAGGCACTTTTTGAACCAAAAAAAAAACTAGTTGTAGAACATGGAAATCTTTATAAATTCATGAAGATGATGTACAAAATATAGTGTCAAAAACCAAGTGAAAGACAAATTAAACAACAATGTCAAAAACCAATCAACGACAAATTGAACAGTAATGAAAAAAACAACCTTCAAGACTATGGTAGACTATAAAAACGACTTAACAACTTTCCCAAAATAGATAACAAATTCATTGCTGGATAAGATAAGGATGGGACTGGATGAAGTACAATGTAGGCATACCTGAGTCAGAATAATATGATTTTGTGTGGATGAGTCATGGTTGGTAGACTTCACGCCAAAGGAGTCTCATCAGGTAATGCTGCTTCTTATGACAATTTAAAATTCTGAAGGTATCCACAAGATGTTTTTACATAATCAGAATTATGTTATATGTTTGTCTGGTTATGTTGTAGGGTATCGGGTAGTCCAAAACACTAGGCATTCCAAAACAAAACACATTGTTATAAAAATCACTCATTCAAATTAATGAGAACTGATTTTTTTTAAACTACCCGCCATGCTCAATCGATCATGGATGCTCCATTGATTTCATTCCACCACGTAGATCTAAAGGCGGCTCATATCATAACTATGCCACCCATTCCTAGAATGTCTTACACTTCCAAGACTGTTATTATCGGTGCTACTTTAATGCAATTTCGAATCTCCATACGATTAACCTACGTTAAACTCACTGTGGGTTGGAAATTTCGGTTGGGTGACTATGCTTGCTTTCAGAAAATGACCAGTTAACTTATATTTTTGATCGAAAATTGTCCCGATTTCCTTTTTTCGGGCTCAAATATTTTCGGTGAGTACTCATTTAACTACTTTACAATAAAAAATATATATTTTCAATAGGATGTGAGCAATTTTAGCCAATAGAAAAATCATCTTTTGACAAAAGAAAGCATCTTTTGATATTCCTTGATTAACATTCTTAATGATTTAGGATACACGCTAGTGTGTGATAGTTTGTTATGAGTCTCTTATCATCACTAACTATTCGGTTCCTAAATTTATTGTTTCTTTCAATGCTAAATATAAAGCTTGTTGTTGTGTTGAATTATTAGTACTTCTTCCTCAATTACACACAAAATTTCATCCAAAATTTAAAAAACCTTACACTTACCTTAATAACATGTTATCAAATTATTCCCACTACGGTTGACTGCTCCCCAATTGTTGGTTCGTTGCTAAAGGCCGCTGGCGTTGAGGAGATCCGTAGAGCCCTTCGAGGGCTGTGTCTGCCAGGCCTCGGGCTAGGAGGCAGATATACTATTTTTTCTTGGACCTTTGCTGAATTCGTGGATGTCAGGCTCATGAGCTGAGTGGCTGGTCTGGTTCGCTTGGGGCAGTCTGATGGCTGGGGTGGGAGGTTTGCCTCCGGATCTGAGATATGATGCCTTTGATCGACTAATTGGCCCTCAGAACAGGAGATTGGGCACAAGAGATCCACCGAAGTTTGTTAAGAGAATTGAAGATGTACCGGAAGTTGCCCTCCCTCCGGAAGAAACTATGCGAGTTGCTCTCTCCTTGGCAGATCGAGCCCTAATTGGGGAATTCACGCGGCTCTGGCCTTCGCCAAAAACCACTGATAGCTGGGTCCAAAGAAACTGGAGACCCCTAATCTCCAAAAACGTTGCATCATACTCTGTCGGAAGGGGTTACTTTCTGTTTGACTTCGAATCCAAAGAAGACAAAGATCTAATATTCAGGAACGACCCCTATTTCATGGGGCCGCAAGGTCTCTACCTCAATGGGTGGACCCCGGACTTCGATCCCGAGGCTGACACCCCCAAAGTTGTGCTAGTCTAGGTCAGACTCCCCAACCTCCCCATGCACTACTGGAACCTCAAAGCTCTCCATGCGATTGGGACTATCCTGGGGAAATACATTGACATGGCCAACCCAAAGGACCAATACGCCTATGCCTGCATATGCGTTGAGGTGGATCTCGAAGCAAGATTGCCAGAAGCTATTAAATTAACAGTGGGGAATTGGTCCCATTTCTAAAAGCTCGACTATGAACAACTTCCTTTCAAGTGTCGAGGTTGCCACGAATACGGACACTTCATCCGCAATTGCTCTAAAAAGCCCGAGATCCAACATGACAAGGTGGAAGGATGGCAAAAGGTGAACAGATCTAAACCCAAAAATCAATCCGGATTGGATCCAAAGTTGGGTGAGGGGAACAAATAAGCTAGGGTCATCCTTCTTGAAGGATCCCCAAAAACTTCCAAGACCAAAGAAACTATTGAAGCAAGGGACGATCCCTTTGAAGTCGAAGAGAAATCCAGCAATGGAGATAGCAAGGAGCCTGAAGCAGTCCTATCAGTCCACCAAACGAAGGATCAAGAGGTAGGCACGACAGTGATACAAGTAGGGGAAACTTGGGAAAATCAGAGGAAGAATCTGAATCGAAAGAAGAAGAAGAGGACGAGGGGGAAATAGAACTGACTACCCCAAGACTTACTAAATCCGAAGGAAGGAAATCCAAGAAAGAAGCTAGGGAGCAAGCTACCTACAAGGATAAGCTGCAAGGCTCCCAGCTAACCCTAGAAAAGCTGCTGAAAAATACTAGAAACACCCGCCAGGAGGGGCATGCCCAGAAAGGGATGCCTTCGATCTCCAAAATTAAGTAATGAAGGTCCTCTCCTGGAACTGCAGAGGTCTCGATAGAAAAATCAAGGAAGAAGCAATGGCAGATCTAGTTTCTTTACATCAACCAGACATCTTTCTGATCTAGGAGACTAAGATGGAGGAAGCCGCATTTCTCCATGTAGCTCAAAAATTTTGGAAAAAAAGAGGTAAAGCTGCAATTAGTTCTAGAGGCGCATCCGGAGGCATTGGGACTCTGTGGGATGATAAGAAATTTTGAGGCTGTTGACATCAAGTACAACTCTTGTTGGATCCTCACCCTGTTGAGGCAAAAGGACACGAACATCCTGGTAAGAATTTGCAGTATCTATGCACCTAACTCTTATGTTGAAAAAAATATCTGCTGAAGTCTTCTTCACGAGGAAAAGAGAAACCTGCAAGGTAATATAATTCTTGCGGGGGACCTTAATGTCATCCTTAGCCAAGATGAAAAAAGAGGGGCTCCTTGGTCAGAGACCCCATCAGAGAAATTGTTGATGAGATCATTCTGGCATGGGATCTCATGGATGTTAAGCCATCTTCTGGATAGTACACTTGGAATAACAAGAGGATTGGGCCTGGGCATATTGCTACCAAACTCGATCGTTTCCTGGTCCAGGACACCTTCCCCCTGCTACGTCTGAATTTGTCTTCCAAAATCTTACCATTTGGAGGATCGGATCACAAGCCCATTCTCCTTGAGATGGCTAATGATAAGAACTTGGGCCCTATTCCATTCAGATTCAATCCTCTGTGGGCCAGTCAACTTGAATTTCTAAGGACTGTTGCTGATACTTGGTCTCTCCCGGTTACAGGGTCACCCTTCTTCAATGGGAAGAGAAACTCAGAAGGCTCAAAAGAGCACTAAAATCTTGGGCTAAGTCGCTTCCATCTCCCATTTTTAAAAAATCCCACGATGCTCTTACGCTGGAAAACCACCAAACCAGCATGGAGGACAAAATCGTGGAACATAATGACATCCAAATTAAGATCAAATTGCAATCAAACCTCCATGCGGCCTATAGACTTGAATCCGATTGGTGGAAATTAAAATCTAGATGTAAATGGTTGAAAGATGGCGATAGGAACACAAGTTTTTTCCACAAGCAGGCCGAGGCAAGAAAAAGTTTCAACTCTGTGCTTGAAATTCAGTCTCAGGGAAAACTTATCAGCAACTTTGAAGATATAAAGACTGAAGCGACGCAGCACTTCAGTGAACTGTTCAACGCCCAGCCTACCATGGAAGACAGTGAGCTCCTGAACCTGGTTCCCAATGCTATAAACAATACTGACAATGAAGCTCTAACTTAGAGTATCACGCTAGAGGAAATCAAGATGGCAGTCGATGGTATGGAGGATGACAAAGCTCCGAGTCCTGATGGCTATAATGCTAATTTCATCAAACTTTGCTGGGACATAATAAAAAATGACTTATTCAAAATGGTCAGCGAATCTCAGAGGTGCAATAAAATTGGTAGCAGCATGAACTTTGCCTTTCTGGCTCTCATCCCCAAAGAAAAGGAGGCCAAATATTTTGACAGGTTCCGCCCTATCTCCTTGTGCAACATCGGTTATAAAATCATAACTAAGATAATGGCTAGCAGACTAAAACATATCCTGCCTAGCCTTATCCTGGAGAATCGGGGCGGTTTTGTTAAAGGCAGGAAGATCTGGGAAAATATTATATTAGTCCAAGAGGCTATTCACTCTAGCATGAAGAACGGAGACCAAGGAATGGTGGTAAAAATTGATCTTACTAATGCCTTCGATAGAGTCAGCCATCCTTTTCTCTTTCAGGTAATGCGAAAATTTGGGTTCGCTTCAGATTTTATCTCCTAGGTCAAGGCATGTATCAGCAAGCCGTGGATAGCCCCATTAGTCAACGAAAGAGCTGCCCCCTTCTTTCAAGCCTCGAGAGGTCTGAGGCAAGGCTGCCCGCTCTCCTCGTTGCTTTATGCCATCCAGGCTTTAGTGCTAAGCTTTCAGCTGGAATATGCCAGGCTTGATTAGGACCTACCCAGCATTAGGATGGCTAGAGGCACAAAAGATATCAATTACGCGCAATTCACGGATGATACTATCTTGCTTGGAGGATCCAGTCAAATTATAGCCCGCCGCTTCAAGACTGAACTAAACCATTATTGCCTTGCCTCCGGGAGCAAAATCAATTTAAGGAAAAGTCAAATCTATGGATGGAATATCAACCCCAAGGAAATGCTAGATATCTCTCGGGTCCTCAATATGGATGGTGTAGTTGTCTAGGAGTCCTTCAACTATTTAGGGATCCCCATTTTCAAATCCAAACCCAAGAGTTCAGCCTGGAACCCAATTTGTGGAGAAAATCAAAAGGAAAATCAAAGGATGGGGGTCAATTTGGTTAAATTTGGCTGGGAAGGTAGTCTTGAATAGCTACCTGCTTTATTAGAGCTCTCTTCTCCTAGCTCCGGCCAAAGTAATCTCTCAGATTGAAGGACTGGTTAGATCCTTTCTCTGGCAAGGTGGCAGTGTTGGGGGAGGCAAAAAATTTGCATTGGTCAGTTGGAAAATAATTAAATTGCCTAGGTCAGAGGGAGGTCTTCATATTAGAGATCTTAGAAATCAAAACTTGGCTATGGGAGCCAAGCTCCTCTGGAACTTGCTCGCCCCCAAGCCCTCTTGGTGTAGTCAGGTGCTGAAAGCCAAATACTTTAGAGTCCCGAGGCTCAGATGGCTTGATGGTGGCCATGTGAATCAGAAAGGTTCCTTAATTTACAATATTTGTTATAAAGCACTGCCACTGTTCAAAGACGAATTGTATTGGGTCCCAGGCAATGGGAAATCGATAAATTTATGGCATGACAGGATTCTAGGGAAGACTCCTCCCCATACTCCACATTTGCAGCAGAGAATGGTCGCGATGGGGATGAACACGCTTTGGGACATTTCCAATTGGGAGCTCGCAGAGCCAAATCGATGGGTTGGCTAGGATGTGCCGAAATGTCCTGCTGAATTAGATGCTGAGAAATCGTTGTTATTCCACCACTTGGCTGGGCTAGCACCGATAGCCAAAACCAAGAGGGACCGATGTGGCTGGGGAAGGCATACTGGCAGCTACTCAACGTCTAAAGGATACCAAAGATTTGCAGTGAATTATAATGTGCCTGTCAACCCACGAGTCTGGAATTATCTTTGGAATTGCAGCATGTTGCCGAAGATTGAAATGTTCATTTGGTCACTAATGCACGAGAGAGCGTTCACTGACGAAAATTTGGAGAAAAGAGGACTTGCCGACCCCTTTCGCTGTCCCTTATGTACCGAAGCCTCAGAAAATATCAGTCACTTATTTTAAATTGCCCCTATGCCATTTCA
Organism: Pseudotsuga menziesii; assembly: GCA_001517045.1. Taxonomy (NCBI): domain Eukaryota; kingdom Viridiplantae; phylum Streptophyta; class Pinopsida; order Pinales; family Pinaceae; genus Pseudotsuga; species Pseudotsuga menziesii. The sequence continues at coordinate 144,029 of LPNX010217525.1, read as the reverse complement.
GTTTGGGAAGATGTGTTGAAGCGGTGGGGAGAAGGAGTGCGTTTGCCGGATAAAATTTAGGCCTGTTTTTTTAATTGGGAAAAACTGTATCAAGGTGAGCTGAACCAGAAAGATGGAGTAAGAGCTTGTTGGTTAAAAATCCCTAAGATAATTTGCTGGTGCATATGGAATGAAAGAAATTACAGAATATTTCAGGAAAAGACCCAGCCAGCGTGGAAGACAGCTATCAAAGTTAATGTCTTGTTCGGGGAGATTGTCGGCATCTCTAAGATCCCAAATAATAAAGGAAACCTGACGGACAAGGAAAAAAACTGGATGCAAAGCCTTAATATCATGGCTGTAAATAATGCAACTGTAAAAAAATTGGAAGATTGGGATATCAGGATGGATAACTCCCAGTTTGAGAACTAGCTAAGAGAAAGGAAGATTTTTAAACTGTTTTTTGATGGGGTTTCCAAAGGGAATTTGGGGAAACCTGGGGGGGGGGTGGAGTCGTTATTGATCTAGACGGGAAGGTCGAGATTGAATACTGCTGGAACATTGGTTATGATTCTAATAATATGGCTGAGGCTTACAGGCTATGGCAAGGTCTCAAGCAGCTGCAGAAGAAAGGAGTGGATGAGGTCATGGTCTTCGGTGATTCCAGGGTAATTATTCAGGCACTGAATGGGGGTAGAAGGGGCAAGAATGAAAGGACAACGAGGCTGATTAACAGAATTAGATCCAAGGTTAAAACGTTCAGGAAGGTTAAATTATTTCATATTCTTAGGGGGCTAAATGTCTTGACGGATCTTGCAGCCAATAAATCTATAGCTGTTGGTCTCCATGAACTTATTGTCAACTCGGATGTTAGCATTGATATCCCTCCTTAGCTCTTCTACAGGTTAACCGTTTGGAGGACGTAGAGTCTGGGATGCTTGTTGTAATAAGTTTCCGTTTCAGTGCTCTCTTTGCTGAGTTTTCAATATAACATAACCGTTTTTGTAAAAAAAAAATGTTATCAAATTATTAATAATATAATAAAATATTAATATCAATAACATATTATATTATATAATTATATTTCTCAATTAGGAAATAGAAGAGAAAAAAGGTTTAAAGAACCCTACACTTGCCTTAATGACATGTTATCAAATTATTAACAATATAATAAAATATTAATATCAATAAAATATTATATTATATAATTATATTTCTTAATTAGAAAATAGATTAATACAGTTAAGAGAAAGAATGAGAGAAATGAATTTAAGAAAACAAGCTAATATATTATTATTATTAAAATAAAATTAAAATATTAATATTAATGAAATATTATAATAACGATATTTTTCAATTATTAAATGCGGTTTATTAAATGCGGTAATATAGCTTAGAGAAAAAATTAATATGGATAAATATAAACAAATAAATTAATATAATAATTTTATTTTTTTATTATATTATTTAAATTAAGAAATAAAGTAATATAATTAAGAGAATGGAATAAGAGTAATGGATACAAGAAGAAAAGTTAATATTGAAAAGAATAAAACTAAAAATGAAAGTATAGTAAATAGAATCATCATAGTAATTATATATTTTAATTAAATAGATTTAATAGTTAAGAATATATATATTTTAAGGATTTTATATGTTTAGATTATATATAAAAGTTGGATGTTATTTTATTAAAAAAAGAAAATAGTGGTACATAGAAAATTATAGAGCATAGTAGCAGACCTGCTTATAGGAAGTAGGCATAGAAGTTCATGATATGACCGGGCCCTCCCTCCAAGAGGGAAAACAGGTCCACTAAACCGGAACCCTCTCTCCAGGATGAAAAATAGGCCATAAAGAGAGACATATACAAAAAAATTCATGTGTTCTTGGAGGAACCAAACTAGCAAAAACCATGTTTGCATAATGATAAACAAGAAAACCTGGGTATATCTAACATAGCCATATATAGCTGAAGAGAGACCAAAATTCATGACAAAACCTGATTAAGGTTTGAAAATAGGTTCCTCCTCAATTGGGCAGCTGTAGCCTGTGAAGGTTGGCTGCATTGGTTCGCTTGACTTGGCTTCTGGGTCGTCATTGGAAGAAGTTGTCTCCTCGTTGCTGGTGGGAACGTCCTCTTCAATATTACCTACAAGGGGCTGCTTGGTGGGGAGAGGGGCGGTCTTTTTTGCCACAACTGGGTTGGACGAGAATTTCCCCACCGGGAGAGTGCAGGCGCGCGATTGTGGCTGAGGAAAGGAAGTGGGTGGGGGTATAGGGGGGGTGGCGGTGGCAGCGGTAGAGCTTGGTGGAGCAGGCGGTGAAGGTGAGATAGCTGGAGCAGGCGGTGAAGGTGAAACAACTGGTGGAATTCGAGCTGAAGGAACAGAGGGTGCAGGAGCTAGAGGGTGAAAGTGAAGGACAAGGCTAATGAGCAAATTCTTGAATATCCAATAATTTCGTCTCCTCTCTAGTGTTCTTCCAGCGACACTAAAAGCCCTGGACAATTCATCCTCCCAATTGTTAACAATACTCCGAACTTCTTCAGGGACGTCCAATTCGAAGTCATCTCCACTAGCCTGAGACAAGAGGGGGATATGTCTTTACCCACGAACTCTTCGTCCCCGATTGCCTCTATACGGGACACCACGAGGTCTCCTTCACATGGTGGAAAACAATGTCTATGAGCAAACCACAACTGAGGGCTTTGTTGCAGAGATGGGAGGAAGCAAGAACTGCTGGAGTCTGAGAACAATGGTCGCAGTGGAGAGAGGCGGGAGCCTAAACTGCTGGAGTGAATGCACCAGCCCAAAGAATGACGTAGGAGTTAATGGAGGCGCTTGGGCAACGGTGTAGGAGTTAATGGAGGCGCTTTGGCCCAAGCGCCCTGCTGGCTAATTAATGTTGACTGGCGTCAAATTGACGACCAAGTCCCATCCAAATGCTCTGAACCCACCATGTCCTTTGATGAGTTTAAGGCCCCCATAAAATGCGCGAGGCTTGGTGAGGGCCAACTGTGTGGGGGATGGCCTTGTCAACCTCCCCCGTGTCCATGTTGACGGGATAGTCACCTGCATCTGAGGTAAAAATATGTATATCTTAGTTAGGGTAAGAATTTTTTATTTCATAAATAAAATGAAATTTACATTTATTTAATAATTTTAAAATTAAATTATTATTACTAAATTAAAATAAAAAAAATAAATATTATGTAATAAGATTATAAAAATTATATTTTAAGAGAGCCAAACAAATTTGAAATATATTTTATTTAATTTTAAAATTATAATATAATTAGCTTAGATCGATTTTAAACTTGGATTTATTATGATAGATTTGGGTTTAAAATGGATTTATGCTACTTTAATTTTTTTATCCCTTCTTTCAATGCAATGAGTATATGCTAGTTTTATTATTTTATTATTATTAATTTTTATTAAGCTAACATGTACAATGTGAACTTTAAAGACTTGACACATCTAGCTCATTTAAACTGTAAAAAAGGCCTTCCCTCATAGTTATTAAATTTAAATTAAAAATAAACAATAAAGAAGATAAAATTGTGATATAATACAAAGAAAATTAAGTTTTACAATAACTAGAATTATGAAATTGTGATATAATACAAAGAAAATTAAGTTTTACAATAACTAGAATTATTAAATAATATATTGTATGGTTTAATTTGTAATAAAATATTTAAAGATGTGTTTTATTCTTACTAGTGATTATCTTATTGCTTTAGTCTCTAAAAATCTATACATAGATAAAAATAGAAACCTATATTTGTATAATATTCCAATGTTGTTTTAAAATAAATAAAAAAATCTAAATATTGGAAAGTTAAAATTTTTTAACATTGTTTTGAAATGAAATAAAAAACTTCCAAAAATGGGAAAGTTATATTTTTCAACTTGTTTTGAAAAGAAGAAAAAAAATATACGACATTTAATGTTAAGGACAAAATCTATATTTTCTAAAATATTATTTATGATATTTATTTTGTTAAATTAATTTGAGCGTTTCCTTCTAAGACATGTGAATTTTTATATAGTCGGTTCATTCCTAGAGTTAAGCGAGGCTTTTTTAATTGTAAAACGTTAAATATCAGAGGTTATAATTTCCCATCAAAAAATGTTAATTTTTGTTTATTCTTAATGATAAAGAGATGATTTATATGTTCTGCTTAGTTCAATGCATTAGTTTACAAAGTTGAAGTAAATTAAAAATAAATGGTATATGGTGTTTTCCGGCTTAAGGACATTTGGGAGTTCCTCGTTAGGATTAAAAAAACACGTCTCTTTAAAAAAAAATCAAAAGTCGGGAATGCAAGTGAGTTACTCCGAGTCAATGCTGTCGGACGGCGGATGGCAACTCAGAAAGGCGTCGGAGTGCCGTCAACGCCGTTATGTTCAAACGCGGAGTAACGTCGAAACTAACGGCGTAAAGTCGTCACAGCAGTGCCTTTTATTTTTTCCGATGTCTTTTTTCCTCCTTTCCTCTGGCCTGGTCTGGATTGGTCTGCATCCGCTCGATACGGTCTTGCGCTTTGCGGATTTTTCAGGAGCGGGAAGGAGAAACAGGTAGTCCCCTGTCTGCTAAAATATGTATTTTACTTTGGCTTCTATTCTGCAGTTTTGCGCATTCATTTTGGCTGGGTATGCGCATTTTTATCAGCAATATCGCATTGAGTGCTTTTTCATGTGTTCCATAGTGGGGATACATGCTCGAATTCGGTTTCTATGTCTTCTCTTCATCGTTTTTTAACCTATTCCCCTTCCGCCGTCGTCGACTTTGGAATTTTTTCAGTGAAGATTATGGTAGGGTTTGGGTTTTAGGGTTTTTGTTGTTGAATATGGTAACGATCTTACAGGCCCAAGTTTCTTATTATTTTAGGTAAACAGGAGGAAAATGGGCATTCTTGGGAAACTTCTGTTATTATTCCTTTTACGTTTTGTTAAACTTGAGCCCCGGCTATAATGATCTCTGTAAATGTGTGCGCTTTGCCCATTTAGAATTTTCTTGGATTTGCAGGGGAAATTAGTGAGAACGAAGTATACAAGAACAAATTAAAACAGTGCCTTTGCCCAACAGAACTGTATAAAAATGAAGCCTGCAAAGGAATCAAATATTATTTAGTTCCAGGAATGACGTTGCACTTTATTTCCCCAGAAAAAAGTTGTTGCGGACGGGATTTTGAATACGAGGAATGTTGTATTAACAGTCGGACTGGCGGAGAAAGTGGGATGGGGGAAAATCAACGATGCTGTTCATGATCCGTTGACCCATTGCGATACCTCTGTCAGTGAAATGGATGATAAACGGAATACGAGCTGTTCCCCTCGCCGGATGCTTTGACGATTATATAAAGAGGGGCCTTGTTGCTTGGATTAATGCATTGAAAGAAAAGTCGACGATGTCAATTTTTAAAAGATGATTTTTGTGTCGGGAAGAGCTTCAAACTTCCAACAACGATAGTTGTAAGTCTTATTGATTATTCTGGTGACATCAGTGTCTTTATAACTGAAAAATGGAATTAAAGTCTTATGTTCGTCCTCGGAGAACCCAGACAGGATTTATGGGATGTCATAAAAAACAAGTATATTTTATTTATACTGCTCTATATGGTTGTAAGATATTGAGATATACAAATACGAACTATATAGCTTGCAATTCACATGATAAATCAGTAATTAGTGAAATGTTTATTTTCCGCCTATGCTAGAAAGAATATATTTTTTTATATTCTAATTACTCCTTGAGAGATCTTCATCAGTCCTTGACTAGAAAATTCAGCAATCTATTGATCTCAGTGGTTTGTAGTTGGCGTATTCAATGCTGAAGCGTACTTGGTCATGAGGAGACATTTGCACTTGTTTCCATCTTCCTGTTTCAACTGCCAGGTTATATGGGCTTGTCCTGATCCCACATACCAATTGTTTTTTGAAGACTAGTACGGTTCCTCCATGCTCCATCTAAATGATCATAGGATTTATTTCTCTAAGTAGAAGTTCATCTTTTCCTCTTTTGGCCAAATTTTCTCGACTATTTTGGATTGAACTAGATCTCCAAAGCTATTGGTCTTTTTGGTAAACCTTGACATCGAATCCCCTTTTTTTAGCCTATCTGTACCTATCTTCCACCAACCTTTTACCTTTGTTGGAACATGCTGTTGTAACCTGAAATGGGAGATGGTTTTGCTTCCTGCATTGAATTTTTCCTTTGTATGTAATAAAGTGACAGAGTGCTTCTGCTTCCGAGGGAGCATAACTGTTGCTGCCAAAAAGATTGGGTCGGGTGTCTTCAATCTCATTTGCGATTCTTTTACAAGAAAATGGTCTTGGATAGATTCGATTTTCCAAGGCATTTGTTACTAGGAAAAGAAAAATCAGTGAAAACTTGAAAGAGAATAAAAGATGGAGAATCATGAGAATCCTATCCTAGTGAAAGAAGAGGTCTGATTTCTGAATTTTCCTTAAATCTGTCCCAGACCCAAAAAAACACCCACTCCTTTCCTCACTAGATATTATAATAGTTAGAAGGAGCAGCCTTGCAGGATTTCAACATCTGGGAACCATTTCCAAGTTAGGCAAGTGTTATAAACTCGTGGTAATGCAACAGATAACTGGCAGGCTTAACTGAATGGCAGAATTCTTTTTAATTGCGTTTGTTGGTACATATGCAAAATATTTCACCACGCCCAAAATAGTCCATATTACCTCATAACCATATAACCTGTACAACTACAGATACAATCCAACGGATTGTCCAATAGACAGGAAACCAATTACTCTTCTACACAAGTCTTCATTGCATTAAGGTCGCTTTGTCCTTTGATGCTTGATCACTTCCATATATTTTTTCTGTGAGGACTGGCCCAAGATAGTTACACCTTGCTTTTCTCTGCAAGTTCTATAGACTGATATCTTCAAATAAACTACATGGAATATGTTAGATATTGAGTTAGAGTCATTACCTGTAAAAATCTTTTAAGCCAGCAGCCACTTTAAGAACAGGGAGAAAAAAACACATATTTAAATCGAATCTAGTTTGACATCTCTTAAAGAGTTTCCTGACAGAGGGAATCCTTTGCACATTGGTTGGGTAACTAAGATAAATTATCTTATTTTAAGTAGCAGTGGGAAATGACACTCAGCTTTCTTCCCTTGTTTTTAATTTTATGCGGGGAGGGTAAATTACATTAACTGCACTGTGCAGGTTGTTTTTGAGTTGATACACTTCCAACCAGTTAATACAAAAGAAACGTGTCTCTAACAATGGCGTACATGCTCACTGGATAACACAAAAATTTGACTTGGAAAAAACATTTTTATTATATCCAATGTCACTTGAAGTGAGAGCATTAAGCTATCATTTCATTAATAATAAATTTTAAAACCTGAGCAACTAATGGCCTCTGCCAATTGCGCTGGGAGCAAGGAAATGATGATAAGCACGTTAAACACAAGGAATTGACTCAATAGGTTAGCCTGAGGAAATCAATAGACAGAAAAGCTTGTTACACAATAATTTGCCTGTGAAATATGCTACCATAAAGAATATAATGAATTGCACTATTAGTTTACTTCATGGAACACAACCATGAAATCTAGTTTAATCAACTGTCAAAAAATCCTATTGGCAAGGGAAGGTAATTAGCCTGGTGAAGACAAATTCATATGTTCCTGGGGAATGAAACAGGAAAGTTGAAGATGTATGAAATGCATCGAAGGAATATGAATCACACATAAACATTCCAGCAAACTTTGCAATACCTTAAAACAATATCACAATGGCCTTCTAGATTACTGCCGAGGAGAAGTAAGCATTGAATTATTTGATGGCATTCTTAATTTTTGATGAATTCATAATAGTTGTTTATGGATGGGAAAATTTGATTGATACAAGAGCCAACAGTGTACATTGTACAATGATATCTAAATAATGGCATCCTAACATCCACAAAGATCTTATAGCCCATGCTACCCACAAAATACACGTGGTTGCTCTTTCTAACTGACAGTTTTTTCTTTCGGGAAAAATGTGTGGACAGATTCTTTGGATTGGTTGGCGTCTGCTCCCTAGAAGCCTACAATTTTTTTTACTTGATCAGTCCTATGAATTTCATGCTGCTAAAACTAATATACAACAATATAGAAGATCCATTGCCAGATTGTGTTCATATTGACTTTTATAAGGAAAGCAAAATAATATTAATGCTGAAAAATCTGGACAAATTTTGTTATAAATGTCAACAACTACATTGATAGACAATTAAATAGTCACCTCTGACAACTAAATATAAGGCAAGATATTCAGCACTATGTCCTGAATTCTTTTTGTGATTATAAAAACTTGTGCTTCAATTATTAGAGATTTTTAACTTTAAAAGGGGAACTCTAAAGTTAAATCAAAATCTCTAAACCACCTATTTTTTAAGCCGCTAGGTGATATTATATTAAATTCTTTGTGGACATCAACATTAGTTTGGAAAAATGGCCAAACAATATTAAAGGCAACCTTAAAGGGTTTAAACATGACTGACACCGAAGTTTTGAAAACCCAATGGATGATCAGGGCAGCATGAACAAGTTTTCAAGAACAATGATTAAGCTATTAGAAACCTTTCAATTCCGAGAGGTCATCGTGAAAACATTTCTGTACCATTTGCTTGGATTACTGGATAACAAGGGTGTCCACATTCTTTGAGATTTTTGCAACAATTCAAGTACATTCAAAGGTGTTGAACATGAAGGTGATTTATCTGTCAAAAGAGTATCACTCTGCTCCAGGCATATGGCGAGGACATCATCTAGTAAAGATTAAATGATGATTGCAGAAAGCCAGGTTAGTTTCTTTATTTGTTTGTGTAGAGAATAATTTTATAGATTTGAATTTTCAAGTGGCTTTTGAACTGGTGCCAGAAGTCAAACCAGAAACTAGGTATTTTAGCAAGTGTGTTGTATGGTCAATGGATTTTGACCCCACACACAAAAATTCTTGATGTTTTTTACCGTTTATGTATTTATTAATGAAGACATAATAGTTTGAAATTTAGTGAAAACTGGCAAGTAATGACTAAGTATATAATAATAGAGGTGGAATGAGTGTAGGTTTAATCTTTTAGAGATGAAATTTGCACCTTAAGATTACCTCTATAGATTCTAAATCCAGCTCTCTAGTTGGCGTTGTGTGATGTGCTTTAATTGTATATGTTATTCCCTTCGTCTCTTTCGTGTTGCTATTGCCCTTTTTTTGTTTTTACCTTGCATCTTTTTTTTGTGTCGCTACTTATTTTTGTTCCACTGTATTTCCCTCTTGTTTTGTTACTGCCTTTTTGTTTTACCATGTTCCTCTTTTTCATGTTGCCACTGCAGATATTTTTTGCTGTGTTAAACGTTAAAGAATATTTCATGGAATCTTACCCTGCATATAGAGACTTTAATGATTATGAATTTGGATTCGTATATGAATTCTATGTTATAATGCCATTTGTGGCATCTTTCCTACAATGCAGAATTCACATGTTTATTATTTAGAATTTACACTTGCTGACTTTGTTATTCTGCTTTGGTGATCTGCTTGTAGATTGATATTCTTGTGAAAAGTTTACATCCAACATATGGTCTAAGTTGCATATCGTCTTTTGATGTGCAAACTGCAATGTCTTCATCACATTCAACCATTGACCTGGCTAAAACGGTTCCCAGTTGGGGAATTTGTGCAATTTATGTTGGCTTTTTTTCTTTTTCCATTTGTTTGCATAATTTACTTGAAATTCTCTTCCTTTCTATGATTATTTGCTGATTTTAGAAGCATTTGTAGCAAACGCTTAGTGTGTAATGTATTTGCTCTTCAAGTTTAATTTGGCTTCAGCTATTGTCTTTTGTAAACTCAAGTGTTTATGCTGTTAAGTCTGTTTATATGTGGGATCACAAATGCTTTTATTTGTTCTAATTTTAGCAACTTGTCAACTCCTGTACTGGACATTTGTTTAGGGAAATTATGACTAATCCATTTTTTGCTATTTGTATGAAACTTTGAAAGCTTTTTATCGTGTGCTTCTGCTCTGTAACATCATATTGCTGTTTATCCAGGATCGCATGGAGATGTTAATGTACGTAGTGGTGTACATATGCTAAAGTCTCAATAAATTTAAGGCAAGGAAACCTCGAATTAGGCTGTTCATCCTTGGTTAAAGAAACAAAGAAAACAAGGTTATGGCTGGTTTGCTCCCAGGTGATCCCTCTCAACTTGGAATTACAGAAAGTGGAGCATATACCCTAGCCCATGCAAAACTGGAGGAGCCGGATCATTCTAGCTCTAATTGGTATTTTGGTAGAAAAGAAATTGAAGAAAACTCTCCATCAAGGAAAGATGGCATTGATCTGAAGAAGGAAACATATTTTCGAAAGTCCTACTGCACATTTCTACAAGACCTGGGCATGAGACTTAAAGTGTAAGTGGCATCTTAATCAAAACGTACTATGTTGAGTTTTAGAAATAGAAGTTTTCTTTTAGAAGCTCATAGATGAGACATCTTTTAACATTTCACTGTGTGAATACTTTGTATGACTGCACATTTCTACAAGACCTGGGCATGAGACTTAAAGTGTAAGTGGCATCTTAATCAAAACGTACTATGTTGAGTTTTAGAAATAGAAGTTTTCTTTTAGAAGCTCATAGATGAGACATCTTTTAACATTTCACTGTGTGAATACTTTGTATGATTTTTGCCAGGATCTTAGGTTAAAGCTATTCTTCTTAAGGCAATTTATCACCTGCATGTGTATATGCACATTTCAGTGTAACTTTATATAGTTCTCCATTTTTGTTATCTTGAGAATTCTTCTGGTTTCTTCCTATCATCTTGAATTGCCTTCGATATTTAGGATTTTTTTTTATCTCTGCAGATTCTCTATAGTTGCTCGCGAATTGCTATATGCATGAATGATTGAAGGTATTTTTTTTTAAAACAGGCTGCTTATTTGCTCAGTTCCTTGTCTCTGTTGCTCAGAGTTCTCTCTGCTTTTAGAACTATGATGGTGTAATCCTGAACAAAACTATTGCCCTCTGAGACTTTGACATTGAAACCACTGCCATTTCAGTAACTGCAGAGGTTTCTGTACTCCAATTTGGATTGCAAGATTGCATATTTTTCTTGTGAGCAATTTTTTAAATGATGCAAACATAAGCTTGCACATTTGAAACAATATGCATTCATAGAACTCGAGGGTCATGCATTTCAAGATGGAATGCTCACATATTTTTTCCCTATAATTGCAATATTGCTGCATATGAAACCCACCAAATTTGGCCAACTTACTATGCCCATCGGGGTTTGAACCTTGGCCATTAACATGGCGACACCTCTTCTTCACCACTATACCACAAATCGATGGACTTGCTTACATATTAAGCTTGTGAGCTAGTCTTTGTCATTAAATGATTTTCAATGTTAGAAATGCTATTTAACCCTATTGCCTGGTTAAGATATCACTATTGATACTGAGTATTTAACGGTATTCTAGAACAAGACTAGTTGATTCTCATGTGAATTTCTTTTGCTATTTTAGAGCTCAAGTTTATATACATTTGGCTTAGGAATTGGCATCTCTTTTGGTATGTTTTCAAATTGTTTCAGTCCCTAATTCATGTCGACAAGTAGTTATCATATGAATTCTGGGAGCTTAATCAATCTTAGCTGAATAGAGATCAAGCCATTCTTTATGGAAAGGAGTAAATCTCCAACTTCAAAAAAGGTTCAAAGGTAACATCCTAGGTTGAGTAATGTAATTTCTAAATGTGGGGCTCCAAGAATCTCAGATCAGAAGCCAACAATAATAAGCGAACTTTGAAAGAATACCCAGATCCAAAGAGACAACAAGAATAGGAGCCAAGAAATTACATAGGAACAGAGACACGAAAAATAAGAAATCTCAAGTAAGATAGATTGTCTATTATTCTCGGCCAATGGCCTTTATAAAGGATACAATGGGCCCACTCAAGAATGCACACAACTTGAGGCCTAGAGAAAACAATTAAATACTAATGCATGTAGTTTGAAGACCAACTAGCTAACTACTCATGCAAGACATAGTAATCAAAAGCTCGAAAAGATGAAGAGTCCCTTAAAGGGTTGGACATTGAGCTGGACAAGTGGGTGCATTATCTAGGTGATCTACATCATTGAATTGGGGTTTTGATTGGATGGTAGTTTGTAATCAAATGTTTTAGGGATGATTATTGGGATGTGATCTTTATATGGTCAAATGCATATTTGTTCCCGGTTTGACTTCTTTGTCTTTAAGTCAAGCCTAATCTTGGGATGTAATTTATACATAGTTAAATGCATATTTGTTCCACCTTTTTCTTCTTTATCTCTATGTCAAGCTTAACCTCGAAATTCAATCTTTACATTGTCAAACACATATTTGTTCAACCTTTGCCTTCTTTAATCCTATGTCAAGCCTAACCACCATTATGCCAACATCCCCCCTTAAGCTTGACTTAATAAACAAGGAAAAAGATGGAACACATATGTATTGTAAAGATTACATCCCAAGTTCCCAACATTCCCCCTTAATATCCATTCTAGAAAGATGTAATGATGAGTTATTAATAAAGGTCATGTTCTTGTTCTCTTTTTGTGGGTTATAGAAATTTCCAGGTGTATTAAGGGCTAGTGGCTTGTTTGGATTTTCTTTGCATGGTTTGTCGAGAGTCTAAGTGTAATAATCAATGTGGTCATTTTGACCATTCTTTTTACCGAAGGTTTTGAGTTGCTTATTCTATTTGAGATGGAAAATTTATTTATCTTGGGTTGGATTATATTACATTAGCTTTAGACTGGACTTTCTTATGTGGTGGGAAATGGAGTAAGTATTTTAGGTTTGAACAATGCATAATCTTGTTAGTTAAATGCTATCGAATGTATAATTAGTCTTAGGTATATAGTTATTGGTAGTATGTGATGTTATAATTATCTTGGATCTATTTGTATCAAGCTACACAAATGAGGATCCATTTTTTCCCATTTTAGATTGAATGGAGTGGTATTTGTAGAAATGGAAGTTGTAACTGTTTATAGAACAAATAAAATCTAAAAGGCGATTAGCTTCTACATAAGGTGGATGTCTTGAAGATCATGTTGAAGAGAACTTCCTTTGTTTTGTTTGGGCTCATCATAAATGACACTTTGAATTGTTGAAGATTTGATATGATAACCCAAGATGACATACGAATCACAACATAAAATTAGCAAATTAACTTAAGTGACACAAGTGTTTGGTGGGTATCCTTGTACCCAACTAATCATGAATATCATATGACTTGATTAATTATAAATTTTGTGACAACCACATTTTATAGGTGCTAGGGCTAGATCACCTATCTCTTACCCTATCAACCAAATGGCATTAATGACCACAATAGACTATAAAGTCAAGATTAACCAAATTAGCCACTTATATGGGCTATAATTGCCCACTAACGGTGAGTCATAAATGACTTAAATGATCACTAAGGGAGCACAAAGTTGAGCTTAACTACTATAACACCAATGTCCCCCCTTAGGCTTGACTTGGAGATAAAGGTAAATGTGGAACATTAATGTATTTGACTAGTAAAGATTACTTTCCAACACCCCCCTGTAATATGCAATAAAGCTTGAATGGGTGTAATGGTTAAGAACATTTATTCCCTCTTTGGAGGTCACAAGTTCAAATCTAGAGTGGGCTAGGGTATGCACACATTCATAGGAGAAAGTAGTCAAATCACTGTAAAGAGGGGGTTTCCTTGTCCCACAAACAAGGGTGCCTCATACATCAATTTACTGTCAGGCTAGAATGTGACCTTAACAATAAATAATATGGAGCAACCGAATTTGGTTGGTCCGTTATTTGTCGAATCCGACTATCATTTTAAATGATAAATATTATAATATATTAGATGATGCTGATAATTACAAGGGAAGCTCGCCTTTATAGGCTTTGAGCATGTAAAATGAAGGGTTACACACTTTCATATGATAATTAACTAATTTAAATAATATTTTATTTTGTATTTGTTACATTGCCACTCCCTTTAAGGAAGCTTTGTCCTCAAAGCTTAAGTATTTTCCTAGTGTCGTTCTTCATTCTGACTCGGTGTCGGTATTAGAATCGGACGAGGTCTCTTGTGCAGAGACTTGCACTTCCTTTCCATTGATGATTTTGCACTGTATTGTCTCATTGTTCCTACATTTATGACCAGGGGTCCAATCATCACCGCATCAACGGCATATGTTTTTTTTTTTTTTCTTTCTCTGTTATCAGCGTAATTGTTAGATGACTTCGATCTATTCTCCATTTCATAGGCATGTGATTGAGGTTTGTGGCATTGATGACTGGGTGACCAAGTATCTGAACAATACCTACATTGTGTCTCTTTTTCTTGCCGATAATGGTTATCGCCTCTTGTTTTAATTCCTTCCAATTTGCGTTCTACGGCTTTTGCTTTATGTCTTGCTACTTTTACGTTAGGTATGTCATGCAACTTTAACTCTTTTTAGAGGTATGGTTTAAGACCTCCTAAATAGGTTTCGAGTCTTTGCTTGTCAGACAACCCAAATACTCGTGTCGATAAGGATTCCCACTGATGTGTGATTTCCTCAACGCTTTCAACCTGTTGTAATTTGGTAAGCTTACTGAAAATTCATCTACTTTGATTCCTTGAAACCTATTAAAAAAATAATTTTTGAACAAGTTCCAGGTGTAGGTAAAATTATCTCTCCTCCACCATAAGTACCAATTATAGGCGTACCCTTCCATATGTATTGACGCATATTTCACTTTCTCCTCGTTAGATTGAATATTGTAAATGTCGAAGTATTCTTCTGCCTTGTTTATCCAAGCAACGCATGGGTCTTCACTTCCATTGTATTTCGACAACTCTATTTTTGCCTTAGATGGGTACACTTTGTAACGACGATATTGATTGCCTTTTGCTTTATGATTTGATGGTGGCTTGGAACTACTGGACGATGCAAGTGACATCTGAATTGTTTTGTTGTTGTTGGTGATTTTTAACCTTTTTATTCTCTACTATCTTACTGATAGTTATTATTTTGCTGTTTAATCGTGCCACCATATCTGGCAGTACTTTTGTTTCTAACTCTTGCTTAAGCGTCGCATTGTTAATCTTTATTTCTTTTTGTAATTCTTCTTGATTCTTTGCTAGTGTTTCCTCGGTGGCAACATGAAATGAGGCTTTTAACATGTCTGGACTGTTGACTTGGTCCGGACTGGTAATGAGCCTTTGTAACATCTCGTTTAATGTATTATGGTTCTACGTCATGGTGCTCATGTTCTTTGTTAAAGTGTTTATGTTTTGAGTCATGGTACTCATTTTGTCATCCAAGTCTCTTTGTTTTTCGTTCAGGATGTCAAAATTTTCATCCAGCCTTCTTTCTAATACCAGAACAAGCTCGTCTTTGAGTATTGTATTGTTATTTTGCTTCTTTTCCTGCAAGCCTTTTTGATTATCGACAAGGGACTTGATGTCCTTCTCCATTTTTTCGATTTTCTCGTTCAATTCCGCCATTGTTTTGGACCTTATATGTGGAGGTGTGTATTTCAACGCTATTTTGGCTTTTAAGGTGAAATTGAATAATAATATACTAATTAATTAATATTAATATTATTATTATTTTTCATAAACTATATATATTTTGTATATAGTTTTTCTTTTTTAAACAATAATTATAATATTATTATTTTTAACAATATTAAAATAATAATAATTATTATTAATAATGTTTTTTTGAAATTTTGTAATATTATAATGAAATATTATAATATTATTATTATATATATATTTTTAATAAAATTATAATATTATTATTATATATAATATATAATTTTTATTAAAAATTGTTTTGCAGGTTTACCGGCGTGAAGGTGGCGGCTGTGGAGATGAGGGAAGGCAATCACCAGAGGGAGGGTGGAAGCAATGGGGAGAGCTGCGATGCAGCGTGGAGGCGAGCAGCGCGTGGCAACAAACGTGGAGGAGTGAGTAGGAGGGAGGGTGGACGAGGGCGTTGGGGAAATGGGCGACGACGTGGAAGTGTGTAGGCGACGACGTGGAGGTGTGCAGGGACGCGGAGAGGAGACCAGTGCGTGGGATATGGAGATGGTATAGATGCGTGTGGGTAGGAGAGCAGCATATGGGGGGCGCGAGGAGCAATGAGTAGAGAGTGCGGTGGTAGAGTGGAGCTGGGGCGCATGCGAAGGCAACAGCAGGAAGCACACGGCTGGCTAGGTAGTGGCGAAGGAGGGTAGAGGGTGTGCTCGTGAGGGAAAGAACGTGAGAAGGGGTGTGCAGGGGCGTGAGCGTGAGCGAAGTAACAGGGGACAATAATACAGAGCAGGCCGAGGAGGAAGCAGCGCAAGGGAGGTGAGACGGAGGGCGAGCGACGGAGTTGGGGGGTGAAGGGAGCGCAGAGGGAAGTGGCAGGGCGCGGGCGTGGAGGGCGCAGGGGATGGAGAGTGGATGGATGAGTGTCGGGGAGATGCAGCCAGGAGGTAAGGGTGAAATGGAACAACGGAAGAGTCAAGAATTGAAGAGCCGAAACTGAGCTCAGGTGGGAGGAGCCAAATCCGAGCTCACCCAAGGAGTTGATGAGCCGAGTCTGAGCTCAGAATGCAGGAGCGAATCCGCTCTGATACCAAATGGAGCAATCGAATCCGGTTGGTTTGTTAGTAGTCGAATCTGACTCTCATTTTAAATGATAAATATTATAATATATTAGATGATGCTGATAATTACAAGGGAAGCTCGCCTTTATAGGCTTTGAGCATGTAAAATGAAGGGCTATACCCTTTCATATGATAATTAACTAATCTAAATAATATTTTATTCTATATTTGTTACATAATAATAATAATAAGAATACTTGGAAAATATGTGGTCCTTTTTTTGGCCAAATAAACATTACAATAATTCTCCCCTAATGTTTAATTGGTTAGGGAATACATTGACGACCAATGATGAGAGCATCAACTTGACCATATCGATGTGCATATAAGCTTGTATCTTTTGGAGTTTATTGGTATTGTGTTGGATTGAATTCCCAAGCTTAGATACTCCTCAAATACACTTGGCCACCTCTTACCTACTGGGCAGGAGATGAATAGGATCATTTGTGATGATATCTACAAATAGTTTGTGTAGGTCACCTGATTCAACCCTTATGGTAGGTTACATCCGAAATGGCCTTCTATGCTAAGCACTTCATGTATACGAGGGATAGGCTCATTATTTGACCCCATTACACACTTTGCCAATGGATGCACGTTGATGGGCTAATTAACTACCTCACTATTGTGCAGTGAGAGTAATCAAAGAGTTTGTGCATTAATTTGTTAATTTGAGGTTCTAAATGGATGTGAGATGCCTTGCGCTGTTTGTGTAGGCTTCAAGTTTTTTGTTTACAATTGGTTTTCTACATGCTTCTACAAAAAGGAAATTGCATCACACCACACTACATAAATCAAAGGCTAGTTCAATCATTCTTGGCAATGATCTATTTACTTGAACATCAATCACGTTCATGGGAATCTGACTGTCACCAAGAATTCTCTTTGCATGACTTAAGCAATTCCTTTTTCCATAGATCACAACTCTTGTTGTTGGAGGACTAGCTAGCTACTGTGAAAAGGAAGGGACTAGCAAGGAAATCGATTTTGCAAGAAGTAAACAAAAAAGCTATTCTAATTGCAGAAACGTAATGGGAAATTAAGGACATGCATTAACCAAAAACTACTCTGGTTGTATTGCTAGTTTGAATGGTGGTGCTACTTGGTTGGGATTACAAATAACTAAAGCTATTCATAGGTTTTGTCCCCCTTTTTGCTCTATTTATGAAACTGGATATACAACCGTTTCATAGCGGATGCTAAATACAAGCTAAGCTACATAAATGGAATAAATATGTATTCTAATAAAACATAAAACAACTATCTATAAATTCATAGCTTTTATTCTCTGGAGTGGGATCCCTCTAAAAAGCTGGGTGTTGGGATCTACTTAAACAATAATAAACTTTAAATTATAATATAAAGAAACTTACAATGGCCATTTCAGAAATTGCATAATAGAGTTATAAGGGCTTTGTATTTTATTTCTGGAATCACAAACTTTCTACATTTTATTCCTAGTGCCATGGTTTTAAAACTCAGAAAAATTGAAATTGGAATTGACAGATTTACTGATCCGACCCCAAATCAATTCAAATCGATTTGGTTGAGTGCTCGAATCGATCGGTTTGGTTCTGAACTGGTTAGATCAATCAATCCACGTAAAAAGTCGGTTGATTTTTTCCTTGTCGGCATGTGGGGAACACGTACATGAAAACATTTAACAATTTTGTTTTTTGTTTTTTCCTAATCGAACCTAAGACTATGTCCTAAATCTCTACACCCATATCCCTCCGTTATTTCTCTACATCCATATCCTTTTCTCATATTTGAGCAGCACTGCAACAGTGACAAATAATGTGAGTGTTTAATGTCCTCATCTTTGGTCACTTTAGTATTGTAGTAGGCCTCAACCTTTTCGGTGAATGTCAGCCTTGTCTGAGAGGATGTTTGATGTTGGCGATGAGCTTAGTTTGTCTAGAGGTCTATTGTGCCACTTTTCAAGGTGAATTCAGGCTTTTGGTGAGTTCTCCAAGACTCTTGGAGAGAGTTTCTATTTACAGTAAGTCACCCAGTTGGGCTCGATTTCCATTATTCATCATCGATATCATTCTAGTACAGTTAGATTTCGATTCTAGTGCTTTTTGACAGTTTTTGTAGCTCAGGTGTATTATTGGCTTTAATTTAATTATTTTACTAAGGTTGCCTAATTATATTAAAAAAATTTAAAGGGCACCTTAGTATAATAGCTCGTCGAAAAGATGATGAAATGTTTTAAATCATGGACACATAATATTGGGACCTTGTGTATAAAATATTATCATTATTTTGTTAAAAGTTTTTTTTGGAGCAAAAGTGAGCATTTAATTAAAAGTGACTGTTGGAGAAAAGTGAATAAAAAACTTTATAAAGTCATTTTATATATTAAGAAGTGGGAAAAAGACACGAAGTTATAAAAGAGAGTTGGGCTCATTTTCTCATTCATTCATGACATTTTATTTTTGAAAATGGGATTGGAGAGCTCTTGTGGCTTTTGGCTCTTGGGACGAAAACCCTAAGAGAACTTGGTTTCTATGGTGAAACAAATCCACCCTAGCTGATTTGGAGGAGAGATAACTCAGATCTTCAACGGTGCTTCGAAGATTGGAGAAGTAAGTCGCACCATTTTGCAGATTTGTGGAGATTGGCAGAGTTTCATGTCACTTGAGGAGGGCGCCTTTGTCTAAGGGCCAACATTCTTCCCATTTCTTGTACTCGCTGCCATCACCTGTTAAACATGGGATTGACTTACCTCCATTTACCAAGGTTGCTGCTATAGAGGGAGGACTCTCCAGTTGGGCAAACGTGAGGGTTAAAAACGGGGGCACATTTGGTTTTGGAGGGATACACCCATGCTTGGGAATTAGTGTCTGGGGTTACTGTTGTGCAAGAGGAACAGAGTACTCATACTCATCTCATTACAATGTTGCGATCGACATACTTAGTCTTTGGTTGTTGTGGAAACAATCGCAATCGAGGGGTCATTTCATGGTCACATGAAGGAGCTGTAACAACCAACAATCTACAACAGTTTGGGCAACAAAGAGAGGGACAATTCAATAAATAGTGAGTTGTGAACTCAACGTTTCATCTATAGCAATCAAATATTCAAAGAGGGGAATTCTACAATGATATCCCATAGGTCAGAAAACAAGTAAAATTGAATTTATGTGTGCTGAGTTTAATTGTTGATATAATAGTTTAGAAGAGATTTTTGTGATGAATGTATTGGCTGGTATAACAATAGAGGAGATTTCGTTAAATGCTTAAATATAATGTTGCTTTTTGGTATTGAGACACATTAAATTCCAGTTGTGTGCCAAATATAATAATATTTTGGTTATTGTGAACTGTTTGCCAAATTCTTCAAACCAAGAAGCACTGAAACACAACAATAGTTCCTACCCAAACATATCAATAGTTAAAGGGAAACTACAATGGATTGTAAGGTAATTGTTTGACAAAAGTTTTAGACCAAATAAAAGTCTAAACACATCAACAAACCAAAGAGGGGTTATTACAGAGTGAGGGACGGTTGTGGGGACAGTGACACAATCAACTATCATCAAGCTTGAGCTTTGGAGCCTTAGAGTTGGAGTCTGGAGAACTGGAGAGTGGTTACCAGTGGAGTTGGAGCCTTGGAGACTTGAAGTAATAGTCACTGCAGTTTGTAACAACTTGGAACTTGGTTCTTGGCAGCTTGCCTGCTTGGAGTCTGGATCGTTGGAGGTTGCCTAGAGGAGGTAAACAATTAAACTTAAACGTATTTCTTTCTCATTATATTTGCTTGTTTTTTATTATTTGCATGTTCATTTTTGTTTTTTTTTGCATGTTCACCAATTAACTTCAGATCTGAATTCTACAGACTACAATGACCCCAAAAACAAAAGATCCTGCATGGATCCATGCAGATGTCATTGAGGGGGAGATGCATTACAAGTATTGCAAGAAACATATTGGGGGGGGGCATTTCTAGGCGTAAACAACAATTGGCTGCTATTAGAGGCCAAGTTAAGGCATGTGAAGTTCAATTAGATGTGATTGGGAAGATTAGGGTTGAATCGCAAGAACAGTTTGAGAAGTTTGAAGAGGATAAGGTTAAGCAAAAAGAGAGACGAAGAAATAGGGAAGAAGAGGAAGCTTGTCGAAATGATGAGTGGGATCCATGCTCCATTTTTTTATATGAAGGCTCTTCATCTATCCTTTCTACCACTCTTAGGGATCCCTACTAATAAGGGAAAAAAGAAGAATAACTTTCAAAACTATTTCATACCTTCCACCACCTCTACTAGTGCCAATGCTTCTCAGTTGGCTCCAACTCAAGTTTAACCCACCTTAGATGCCCATTAGAAGAAGCAACACAAAGAAGTTGGCTATGAGTACATAACTAGAAGGCGGTATGATGTAAATCTCCCCTTCAATGTTGCTTGCTCTTCTTATTTCCAACCTATGTAGGATATTGTTACAACTGCTGGTAAGGGCTTCAAAGGCCCTAGTATGCATGACTTGAGGGGATCTCTTTTTGCAAAAAGAGATCATGCCCATAGAGGAATACCTGAAGGAATTCAAAAAGTCGTTGGTTAGAACATGATGCACTATCATGTCAGATGGATGGACTGATGGAAAGAACCGTACCATTATCAACTTCCTTGTCTCTTGCCCATAGGGAACCATGTTTTTGAGATCATGTGATGCATATGATAAGGTGTAAGATGCAAATTTGTTATTTTATCTTTTGGATTAGGTTATTGAGCATGTGGGGGTAACTAATGTTGTGCAAGTCATCACATATAATTCTAACTATGTTCTTGTTGGTAAGATGTTAGAGGATGGCACATTGCATAAACCTCATGCTTGAGGACATATACAAACAGGATTGGATCAAGAACATTAGAGAGCATGCTAAAAGCATCACCAAGTACATCTGTAACCACCCTTGGGTATTGAGCTTGATGAAGAGACTTGTTAGCCCCGCAATTACTAGATATGCAACTCACTTCCTCATGTTGCAATCTATCCTTTCCCAGACACGAAACATGGAGCAGATGTTTTTAAATGCTAAATGGAATTCATCTCAATGGGGCCGTAAACAAAATGGAAAAGACACCAATAAGAGAATTAAAAGCTCGTCATTTTGGAAAAGAACAACAGAGGTTGTGAGAATTATAGAGCCACTTGTTAAGGTGTTGTGGTTGGTGGATGGGGAAAAATTAGCCATGGGCTACATTTATGAGGGTATGGATTAGGTGAAGAAGCAAATAAATGTAGCATACAAGTATAGAGTGGCTAAGTATGGGCCCACCTGGGATATCATTGTTAGGATATGGAACAATCAACTCCATCGCCCTATACATACATTTGAGTATTTCTTGAACCCAAAGTATCATTATATAGCTCAGTTTGGTGAAGATCAGACTAGATAGGTGAAAGATGGATTGCATGAGTGCCTTGAGTGCATGGTCCCAATTGAGATGGAGCAGTTGGAGATACACCAACAAATCATCTCTTTCACCAGAGCCATAGGTACCTTTGGCAAAAATGTGGTCAAGATTGCAAGAGATGTGGACCAACCATGTAAACAATTCCCTTGTTTTATTAAATTATGTTGTTTAAATTGTAAATACCTCATTTTTTAGCCAAATTCACAATCTAATTTGTTGAATTAACTTTATCTTGACTCTTTGTATTTGCAGTATATTGGTGGGATTCATTAGGTAGCCAATGTCCTCAATTACAAAAGTTTGCAATTTGAATCCTCAGTTAAACCTGCAGTTCTTTCGGGTGTGAGTGCAATTGGTCTGTCTTTGAGTGGATTCACATGAAGAAGAGAGACCGTTTAGAGCATAAAATATTAAACGATCTAGTCTTCTTGCAATATAACCTTCTACTTAGGTGTTGTTAAAGAAATGTAACTTCGGAAGATATCCTATTGTTTTTTTATTGTACTTTTATTATTCCTCCTTTGGGAGATGTCCTTGATGTAATTGGTCATGTAAAAGTCTTGAGGTAAAACCTCTGTTGTAAGTTGGTCATATAAATGTTATTTTGAGTCTTTTAGGCAGGTTGGCCCTAATTAGATAACTAAGCCGACCTAGTTAGGTAATTATGTCACTCACTTGATGAGTATAAATAGGTGAGGCGCCTCCCTCATTTAGACATATCTCTCTCACAAGTGTGCAAGAGAGAGAGAGAGAGTGAGGAGGTTCGTTGGAGAGGAAGTTGCTAGTCTTGTTCTTGCAGTTGTTCACTCTTCTTAGTCGAATTCTATATTAAGGAAGTTTCGCTGGGTTTTCTCCTCAAAGAGGGTTTCCCAGGATAAATCTTTGTGTTCTTTTGTCTTGCTGTGCTTATCTTTCTTTTAGTGATTTTAATGTTATGGTTATGATGAAATGATACTAAATGTCTAAAGTTCTTGTATAACCATTAAAATATTAACATGGTATCAGAGGTACCCTGAAAGAAGTCTTTGTGTAGTCGTGACACTGCTACAATTGCAGCTACTGGAGATTACTGCTTCATGCTTGAAACCCTAGAAAGCAAAATCTAGTCGTCTGGGCATTTTCACTATAACTCGACTTTGGTGAAGGCTCAGGAGTCAAAACTCGGATATGCCGAAGATGAGATGTTGATCTATTGGTGTATGAGTTTCAACCTTAGATTCCCTGCACTTTAGGAGATATGATCCCTCCAAAAGAGGGTTCCAACCTCTTCTAGGATTTAGTCTTAAACATGTGACCTAGGGAGAAATGCTATATCTCGGGCTAGGAAGATCCAAATTGAATTTCGAAGTTGTACCAGAAAGGGCACAAACTGTAGTTTTTTTCGTGCAAGATTCAAAACCCAAAGACAAAAAAGTCACACATGGCAGTCCTTACAAGTTTGCTATATTGAACCAGTCCATAAAAAGGTCGCCTTGGGAAAAGCTTAACATAAGTTCCACTTAGTGAATCCAATATTGCTCTAACATGTGGGGTTGGACAGAAGACAAATCAGACTTCCTCAGGACAAAGTTTCAAACCTTGAGCAAAAATTTCAGAGATACATCAGATTTAATACCAGATAATTTAATAGAAGAAATTGAAGAATCTAGGGCATAAAAATTTTGCAGTTTTGTCAACAGATTTGGGAAAAGGAGTATATTGCTAGCTCCCCTTGAGGAGGCACATGTTTCTATCTAATCAAATCTGCAAGACACCAAGTTTGAAAGAAGTAGGGTTTCTTTATCAAACCCTAGGTCCACCAGAAGCAGTCTTTCAGAGAAGCATTGAAACAAGCATCTAGTTGAAGCAGTCTTTTTGGAGCTAAGAACTTCTTGGCATGGAAGTATAGAGTGCTTCTCACACTATAAGAGCATGACTTGGAAGACTATGTCAAAGAAGAAGTTGCAAATTCAGAGGGAGATGCAGACTAAAACAAAGCACAAGAAGAACTTGGTCAAAATCAAGAGGGAGTCTACCAAACATACAAGATAAGTGTTTGTGTTTTATTTGAGTTATTAGAATGTTTAGATGATATTGTTCATGCATGTGTGATTTATGGTAGTATGCATGATACTAATCATACATTTGAATTTAACCTGCAGGAAAGATCGTGTGATGAAGACCCACAAAGCAAGATTGGTAAAGAAACATGTGGAAGTCAGCTTGATGTTGCTTTGTGAGTCTTCATCAAATGGACTTGACATGAACATGTGATGTTGGTGACCTACACAAGTCCATCTGATTGTTGATGACCTACAATCTTCATGTCAAGTCCATCTGATGATGTTGATGTTGAACATGTGACTGTGTAGGTCATCTTGATGTCAAGTCCATATGACAATCTTCAGTGAGAAACAATACAATCATGTGAAGTGTAGGATAATTTGACTGCTTGTCTTCAACCTTGTACTAATGATGATGATGTTCCAACAGTCACATGTTGATGTTGATGATGATGCTACTAATGATGATGATGATCCGTGCTGAATCTACTGATGATAATGATGATGTTTCATGCTGATGCTGTTGATGACACTAATGATGATGCTGATGATGATGTTCCAGATACATGATGTTGTTCCAAAACTTTCTATGATATATAGATTCATTAGTTAGTTGTACAATTGTTGTTGTTGATGTTGTAGAATATCTTCCTTGTTAAGAGGGAGTGTTAAAGAAATGTAACTTTGGAAGATATTCTATTGTACTTTTATTATTACTCCTTCGAGAGATGTCCTTGATGTAATTGATTATGTAAAAGTCTTTGAGGTAAAACCTCCATTTTAAGTCGGGTCAATAGTATCCACAAGAATATGATATAAATGTTATTTTGAGTCTTCCTAGGTAGGTCGACCCTAATTAGAGAACTAGGCCGACCTAGTTAGGTAATTATGTCACTCACTTTATGAGTATAAATAGGTGAGGTGCCTCCATCATTTAGACATATCTATCACACAAGTAAGTGCGCAAGAGAGAGAGTAAGGAGGTTCGCGGGAGAGAGGAAGTTGCTAGTCTTGTTTTAGGGCTTGTTCACTGTACTTGGTCGAATTCTATATTGAGGAAGTTTTGCTGGGTTTTCTCCCCCAAGAGGGTTTCCCAAGATAAATCTCGTGTTCGTTTGTCTTGTTGTGCTTGTCTTTCTTTTAGTGATCCTAATGTTGTGGTTATGATGAAATGATGCTAAATGTCTAAAGTTCTTGTATGACCATTAAAATCTTAATAGGTGAAACCAATTGATGAACAAAAAACCTGATACCGATCCCATTTTGTTGGATGATATCGATCCAATCTGTGGTTGGGTAGTGGAGACTCAAGTGCGAGAGCTTGATGGTTATTTAGATATGGATATTGAGATGGAGGACTTGTTGGAGGTTCAGTTGGATGTAGATCCTCTATTACCATTAGTTCATGCAGGTGTAGGTCCAAAGATTCTAGGCATGGTAGGCACTAGTCGACCTTGTGCTTCTAGTCAACATAGGCATTCATCTAGTACTACTACTACTACAATTGTAGATGACCTTGAGCATGAGGAGTTCGAGCCTGAGCCGAATGATGATTCAATTTCTAGTCCTTCTAGTTCTAGTTCTTCTTCTTCTAGTTCTTTTAATAGTGATGAGTTTGATTATTGATGATGTATGACAATTGACTATGTAGTAAGTCGTATGATCATTGATGTATGATGTATGGTTATGATGTTGTGGCATCATGGTTCATAGCATGTTGTTTTTTGGACTCTACAATCCATTTAGCCTATAGGCCTCATAGATTATGTATGCACAATACACATTGTGCTACTTTGATATATTCACTATGATATGGTATATACATGAGTAGACTTTGGATATTTTGTCTTTAATGATTTGGAATCATGGATTAGAATCTTGAAAATATTGTTTAAAAAAAAAAATTAACTATTTTATGTATTTTTGAGTAAATCGAGTCATTAAATTCAATTCGACCAAGTCATGACCAATCCATTACCGTTTTTGATTTCGAGTTGACCGGCGATTTGTTTTGAATCT
Organism: Pseudotsuga menziesii; assembly: GCA_001517045.1. Taxonomy (NCBI): domain Eukaryota; kingdom Viridiplantae; phylum Streptophyta; class Pinopsida; order Pinales; family Pinaceae; genus Pseudotsuga; species Pseudotsuga menziesii. The sequence continues at coordinate 117,830 of LPNX010217525.1, read as the reverse complement.
GATTTTGATTTTTAAAACTATGGATGTGACACCACCGCCCTATTGGGCTGATTACAAGTTGATTAAATCATCTTTTAGAATTGCTTACTGTTTGTCCTTAATGGCCAATAGTAAAGCTTACAATATTAGAAAAATATGGGAGAAAAGAGATCATAAAAATGCCCCTTTCGCTGAGTTGGCTAGGCCGGACTGTTGGGTGGTCAAGGCTTATTCCTTGGACTATGTGTTTGTTGTCCAAAAACAATAAACAAATTGTCTAGAACACCAGTAGAAAATGGCGGGAAATTTGCTCCGTAGTTTCTCCGGAAAGTGAGTTTTACTTGCACAATCAAAGAGGCACTTGCAATCAATTGTTAGGGAGTTAGTACAACAAATCAACAAGGACATAAGTGTCTATAACATGCTGTTTATTGACTGTACCAGCAATGGACAATGAGCTAAAAAGTGCCAAATATGAAATAAAACACAAATTCATGCAACTTTTAAGTACTAGCCTAAATGCAGAGATTAGACTTGATTACAATACTTAGAAATGATTGTACTTCTAGATCTACTTAGGATAAAGACAATTTAATAGAGTAGATTTATATGCATGTTACATGCAAGCTATTAGAATGATCGGATCTTTAGATGCAAATAACTTTACAAAACAAACCAAAGTTGAAGAGTTTTCATTTTCTTTGAAGCTTGGAGGGTTGAAGAAGAAGAGAAGATGATGCCATGGAGTGAGCAATGAAGGTACTGGCCTCGTTCTCCGAGGAGATTTCTTTAAATGTGTTCAAGAGAAGAGAGGTGCTCATGGATTGTTTTGATCTGCTTGAAGCTCCTAGCAAACCTGCAATATTTCAACTCATGCAAGGAGAGGGGATCTCCTCTTCTTGTAACGTGATGGTGTAGCCTACCTAAAAGGTGTTAATATAGCAATATTCAAATTGATAATAAAACTAAATTAACTACCCTTCAAGCCTTTATCACGAAGTTAAATCTAAACACATATCTAGAATAGATCTATGTCAACTAGATAACAATACCCTTTCAATGGCCATGCGAGCTACAACAATTAGCAAGAGTAATTTACATAGATAAACTAAGCAATAACATAAGTAAGAAATGTGTACCGCACAATTGCATGTCGAGACTAATGTGAGCTCCAAAGTCTTTCCTTTATTCCAATGTTCTTCAAGAGAGAAACGATACAAAGCTTTGACTATCAAGCAACAACCAACCAAGAAAAGAGGGGAGAGCTTGCTTAAATAGCAAAAGAGGAAGAGGGGGCCCAATTTCATGAAGTGGAGGGAACTAGATTATCATATTGACACCTCATAGAGTTAACTAGAGTGTAGTTTGACACCTCATGAAGTTAACTAGAGCTTAAGAGATCCTCATGAACCATCTAGGAGACAAGAAGGGGACAAATAAGGATTGATTGAGATAAAATCCAATTAGAAATGACACCTCACTCAAGGGGGTGAATTAGGGAATATTGTTTTTTACCAACCTCCTAAAATCACTCAAATTTGTCTCCAACATGCAAAAATCATGGGATTTTGTTTCTAAGGGGTGCGCTAGTCTCAATGAGGGTTCTAAGGTGGTTAAGAGAGTTCATTAATACATTTGACATTTCCTTGCACTTGTTACAACATTATGACATAATCACCACCCCAACGAACCAAAAAGGTCATATTTTACAATAAGGTGACACTTAATACATGGCATCAAACCTAAGGATTCAAACACCAGCTTGAGGCAGATGCATTATTACATACTCTGGCTTTGGAGTGAGTGAAAAACCTAGACAAACTCAGATTGCCAACATCATCTAAGTGAAAAGAAACTCTAGAGCAATAATAGTACAAGTTACTCATTTGGAAAGCCCTTTTACACATATAATAGAGTGCCATGCATTTTTTCAATCGTCTTCTTATGACCATGTGGAAAAGAGATGTATAAGATGAATACAAAGAGTAAAAGATTGCTTGAGTTTGATCATGGAACTGGCGATTCCTTGGGTCTTTGGAACCATCTTCTGCTAACTGGGTGGTAACAACATTGTTGATAATGTTGTCTACAAAATACTTAAGGCCAAGGGGGACTGGTTGTGTAATTTTGGGAGGATCTCTACATCAAGGTGGTCTATCACTTTAAACATCCAAGGCCAGGGGAAGAATCTTTGAATGGAAGATTGACTAACCTTGGAAAATAGTACTTTGTGGAGAGAGTCCCTGTTTTGGGACTTCCTAGAGCTTATTTGCTTGTCAGTTTGGTAATGTTTGTGCTAGGGTATGGAATAGAATCTCCTCAGAGGTCCCATGGAAGTTGGTCAATCTATTTGGGTGAGGATTGAGTGGAAAGCTTGAACCCTCATTGATTAGGTATCTAGACTGGTGTGGGCCTTTGCTTATCATTCAAAACCATGAGTGGACATGACAATAGGGTTGAAAGAATTGATCCCCTTGACGGGCTTTGCTTGGGGACGTCCACGTTGAGTTTGGAATATATGTTTGAAAACCTCCCTCATGAAAGGACTTGGGTATCTTTGGTTGGATAACAAAATAACACGGGGAGGGAGCTCCCTGAGTTTCAATCATGGCAATGAAACCTCCTGAAGATCTCATAATAGATTAGGATATTTGAAGATTTTATGCTTCTTCCACTCAATCTCCAATAAGTGGCATAATTGACAAGTCCTATTGTGGTGTGAGATATGGTGATCAATCTCAACCCAATGTTGATGAGAGCCAAGTTAGAATTGTTCAAGGGAATCATAAGACCATGCATCTAGTTTATGTGTGTATACAAAGGTGTGATGATAAGGTCATCTCATAACTACATAAATCTCGAAATAAAAAAGGCATCTTGGGGCTAAGATGTTTAGGGGGTGTATCCAAGTGTCATAGATGTATCTCTTGTAGATGTCTTCTATAATCACTTGGCATAGGTCTTGTTTAGATGGTAGGATGTGACTTGAATTGTCTAAAGAATACTTGAAAGGAGGAAATTGATCAACAGAAATGGCCTTCGAGAACCGGCAATGTATTTGTCCATGGGAGCTTATGGAGGCAATAGCCTCAAAAAAACATAGAACTAGGTAGGGACACCATTTTCTACTCGGAGCAGAGACGCCTAGAGTCTCGTCTCTGTGAAGGAAAGAAGCAAGTTTGAAGATGGCCTTGAGGCACAAAGGATGGGCCTTGAACTTTGCCTGGACAATGCAATGAGGAATTTTCTGTTTGCAATAGATGATGTGTTGTAGGAAAAGGGTTTGCACTCTCTATTTCATAGAATTGGTCTTTGAAGAATATAATGTGAAAGAATACTATAAGATACACCAATCTAAATGTTTGTCATTGGAATTAAAAATGCCACGTGATGATAAAAATGATACCATAAACATTGATTTGACAGGGTGTTTGTTTTTGTCTTTGTGAGTTTGAATGGTTCAGATGTTCTCTACATATAGGCATTACCATTATTCTTTGGTTACATGCGAATACTTTGGAGAAATTGGTTCCAGCATTGTGAGATTGAATGGTTGAGATGCTCTAGTATCTACATATACTATATAGGCATTTCAATTATTCTTTGGGTACATGCTAATACTTTGGAGAAATTGGATACAGCTTATTATAAAGAGTGCTATTGCAAATGCTAGATAAGGAGTGTCATATTTGGTTTCTTTTTGGTCTTATCGCTATTGTTGTGCATGTGTTTATAGTCTTCTAATTAATTATGCATACTTTATGTCAACCTCAAGTCCCGTGACCAAGTTGGAGTAAACTTTGATTTGAAGGGCTTGCTGTGTCTGATTTGATTACGAGTCGTGCAATTTTGCTTTCTGCTGGTAAGGAGTTCCAGATCCCCACCGATAAGCACTTGTTTATTTGTATCCTTTCTATAGGCTACCCGGTGTGACTTGTCATATGGCTATCTCAACTGGAGGGTGGTATTCTCTTTGAATATATATGGCTGGGTGGTAATCAGTTTTGCACAGTTTCTGAAAAAGTAAGTGTCTAATGCCACGTGATGTTTATTTTCTACTTTATATAAGTAATAATGCAATTTGTTTCGAGCAGTTTACGTTAATCCACAAAACTAGAGAAATCATATAGGATTTGCATTGGGTTGCAGTCAATTGTTTTTAAAATGCCTAGCTTGCTTACCTCTCTTTTGGAAGTGCTAACCATATTCAGCAGGAATCATGTCACTATCAAATCCTCTCCTTAATTCCAACTTGAAAGTGTGGGAAAGTGAAAGAAAATCAAAAGAACAAGCCTTAAAATGTACTGTGATTGGATTGAAATATTTGACCGAACTTGGATGTATACAAGAGTTTTTCTTAAAATTATTAAAATTTAAAATTTTTATTACATGACATGACACAAGCAGTAAAAAGATAAGTAATGGAAGCATTGGAGAATAAATGAAGATAAGACATACATAATATGTTCAGATTGAAAAAATAAGTTTTACATTTTTACAAAACATATCAAGAATGCAGGTATCAATAGTTAGTGGTTAAAGTGACTACATTCAGGCTTAGAAAAACCTCCACAGTAAAAAATTTGGTTGGCTAGTGTTTATGCAGTGTGCTTAAGTTTTAGCAGTAAGATGTGACCAAGAATGGCCGTAACAGTCAGATTATGCCTAATCCAATTAAAGGTTTTGTGTAGTCAGTCATTTAGGAGAGAAATAGAAAAAAGTTAAAACAACAAATTGGATGTTTGATTGAATGTAAATACCATAGAACTTTTAGCTATAAAATGGACTACAAGGATCAATTTATATGACTTGTCAAGAAATATGAAGTTGGTAAACTACAATTATGACTAATAGTCATGCTTCATATCAATAATATTATTTCCAACACTTATGTCCATTAATATTTTGTGGTTTATCCTCCCACCTTTGGCAATTATCAGCCATCTCTCTTTGTAAGGGGCGGCTATTTTCCTCCAAAGTATTGTATTGCATATGACAGCAGTGGCACTTATCCTTATATGGGTGCAGACCAATCTTTACAGTGCCAGAACATGTTTGTCTATGCTTTAGCACTGTCGTACTACTACTCATTGTGTTGGGTCTTCATTTAGCATTTCCAGCTTTTTTCCCTCATTTTGAGAATGTTTTTGGTTGTTGGGATAACATCAAGCTTTTTAGATCAAAATTTCTAGCATTGGTGCAAAAGAGCGACGTTTAAATTGTAATTTGTTTTTGCTGCAGGCCTCAGGTAACAATAGCAACTGCCATAATATTTTGTCATCGTTTTTTCCTTCGACAATCTCATGCAAAGAATGATCGAAGAGTAAGTACCGAATACATTTTATAATCTTAAAGTTCTATTTATTGATGTGAAAGGTTGATGTTTGCAGAAAACAACTTGTCAATTCAGTTTTTTTACCCTATTTCTCATGTTGATGATGATGATGCTTTCATATTTTGTGTTCTCTAGCCCAGGGAGATGTTTGTGGATACGATAAAATAATTGAATTAATGTCCAACAAATGACCACAGAAGTAGGTCAATGGGACTGTGCGGTGCCATGATAACAATACAAAGTTGGAGCCCAATAGTAGCTCATATAAAAGCTAAAAGCAAAAATCAAACGTAACCATCCATAAATGGAGAGCCGTTCTTGGAGAAAAATATACAAAGAGAGAGTGAGAGAGATATGAAGAGAGCTGATCCAAGAAAGGCAAAAGCATAGGGAATGAATCCAAGAGCTGTGGTGCAAAAATGGTGAAACTGTCACTGTCATGGGCACTGGAAGTACTTGAATCATTGGGAGTATTTCTCCTACCATCTGAGGCCGATTGGAGGAAGCTCAAAAGAGTACTCTGCCTGGAGGAAGAACTTGAAGAGGAACCAGCACACCGCTGTCTGGAGGAGGGAGCCTGCTGCCGCATCTTGGATGAAGTCGTTCGACTACCGGAATGGGGTCGAGACTATCTCCACCACTGGTGTTGGGCGGAGGTGGAGGTCGACTGCCATGTCCTAACTGAGCGGTCAAGGTCAATGCCACCATCTGTCTGTCTCTTGGTGCCTCTAGAGGAAGGGACTACTGGAAAGCAGGAAGTGATACTCTGAGTGGAGACTGGTCCTGACCGAGAATGTCGGGACCAGTAGAGAAACAATGTTCTGCATGATAAGTCTCACAATGTCTTACATAATTGGTTTGGAAATTAGTATAAGTCATGCTTTGCTAATCCACATTGGGGTAGAAGCTTTTCTCTTTGGGGGAGGGGTTGGTTATTGCCATCACCATAATGCTAGTTTGCCATGATTTAATGTAAGATAGTCCTCGTAGCTCAATTGGGTCATTGATACATAAATTGTACGAGAGAACATTGTTTATACTGTTGTCCAAATCATGGAGGGTGTAAGAGCCTATCATAAGTCAGATTGATGTTATTAGGAAGTCAAAGTATACAGGTACAAGTGAGTATACACTTCTATTTAGCCACCATACCTAATAACTAGGCATGTTTGAGACATGATATAAATGATAAAATGGGATAATAGATAATATGGACAGTGTTGATTGGAATGGAGTGGAATCCTTGATTGGGGGGAATACTAGTTCATTTATTTTGCTGTTTGGTTGAACATGTTTCCTAACACAATTGTGTATTTCAGGGGGATTCATTTCTCAAGAGTCATAACTTAGAATCCTTATCCATGCACATTTCTAAAATGTACAATTTACAATAGAGCTATACAAGAGATTTGACCTGTGAGGAAAGCTTGAATATAGCCTAGAGATTCAGACATGAAAGGAACAAGAGATGAGTGAATGGCTGAAAAATAGAAGACTGAAGATGCGCTGATTGATTAACTGCCTGTGCTCCTCTTCTTATAGCTGAAGTATGGTTCCGAATCTGAGAGCCATGGTCACAGTTTGGTGTGCTTTTCTGTTTTTCATGCAAAAGCTGACTCCTCCCAAAAGAAGCATTGGCATGCCTTGTCTTCCTTGAACAAAACCTGATCTATTCTTGTCATGTTGAGTCAAAGATCACTCCTATTCTGTAGCGCAGTTTATGAAGACAAACTGGAGATTCTTTAACGGCTTTTGCTGATTTTCATGTGTGTTTTCCATCCTAAGACAGTGCTGATCTTGGAATAGACGTGTGCCAAATTATTTTGATTGTAGGCCCTTATTTCTCTCTCACAGTAGTGCAGCAATTAAGGTCAGTGGAGACGTTGAATTCAGAAGTGCAAGTGTTTCTTATGTGCTGGTTGGAGTGCTGTATTTGTCCTGCTTTTGGGCCTGCATAGCACTGATTTGGCTTGGTCAAAGGTTGACATGGATCTACTGATTTAACCTCCAAGAGAGTGCCTCTGTTTGATTATGCATGGGCTGCTTTTACCTGCTATCTTCTGGAATTTGATGAAGCGCAGACTGAGATTGGAGTGGATCTTGGACTGATCTTGCAAGTGTTACCCTTTTCCCAAAATCAAGCTGATTCAAATCCTGTATGCAAGCATTGATTAAGTCTGAATGATGGTCTAATTTCTACCTTTCATAAATTCCATACTCAAATCTAAGATGGCACTACTCCTTGGCTATATTTGTCTGCTTGTGGAGTGCGAGCTTTGTTGATTTGCTTTGCTTTTGATGAAGTTCCAAATCTGCTTCACTAACTGTCATACTTAATCTCATCACAGTGCCGCCTATGTGCTGTGGTTGGAGTAGATGAATTACCATATATAGGCTTTTCATGTGGTTGCTTTGTCTTGCAAGCAATGTTATTCTTAATCATAGCTTGATGAATAAGCAAGGTCTACGTGCATATTTTTAATTATATGGGTTCACTAGAACCATTTTATAAGCTTTAGCACATGTGTGCACTAGAACCTTATCGACAAGCTTTGGCACATGTGCCTTTTATGCATATGCATCTGTAGTTCCAAATTTTGAATGTTTGACCTGACCTGCTATTCCTGGATGTGAACGAGAACTCGTAGATACACTAGAGCTATCTTCTTGGTTTTTCGAGTAAGCTTCATGCTAACCACATGCTCCCTTTTACTCGTGTGCTTTGCTAAAAAATCTGATCTACTTGGTTTAGCTAAGCGTGGTACACCTACCAACGAAATAGCTTTCTCTCTCCTGATAACCGCTGGATATGAGAACATGGTTATGTTGAACTGCAGATGTCCTAAAATGATTCTCTCTTCCTTTTCCCATTCTAAATGATCTGCCACCTTTAAACTGCATCTAAGGTATCTGGTATCAAGTAATGTGAAGGTGATAACAGTCTCCTGTAGGACATTTAGGTCCAGGGGATTATTGTATAAGATTTGGGTCCTGTTTATCAGTCCTTGATTTTATTTGTCAGGTTTGCCATCAGTGGAGTCCTTGAATTTTTTAAATTTTGCTAATTTCACTTTCTGAATGACTCCTGAATACTTGAGATGCTATACACGTGCAATTTGTTTCTATAATAAATCTTAAGGGGCTGATATAAGATTGTTGTAGGCTGTCTTGGAATATCCCAAATTCTTGTGGCTAGTGGTTTTTCTCATGCGTATAGTTCTCAACAGAATCCATTTGTTGCAGGTGAGTGAGCTTGTTCCAAATGTTTTCTTACTCAACATCTTGAAATCTTTTGAAATTTTCCTTTTGGAATGATTTCTAGTCAACCACGACATTGCCATTTTCTTCTGCCCACCAGAGATACCAATCATATGCAGGTCATTCCCATTGCAATCTGGTCGTATTGATGCATCCCTTAGTGCTCTCTTGGGGTATTGAATGCAGAAATGTTGCTCTAGCTTACTAACCCAAAATTGGAGTTCTTTCATGATTGTTCTGTTTAATAATACCATAATTTCAGCAGGTCCACTGTAGCATTAATCTTGTTTGAAAATATATTCCACAATCTTGTTTGTGGTGGTGGAGAGGGAGTAGCATGACCCTTAATTGGTAGGACTGCTTGGTTGTGCCTGCATTACTGCCACTAGCAATGTCGTATTTTGATTGATTTCTTGAATTCTTGGTTTTGTTCTTTATCTAGTGCTTCTAATTTTCTTTATGTTTCATAAATATTCTTGTGTGTTAACTTCATATTTTGGTTTAGTGATTTGACTTTGGTGTCCATTTCTGGTTGAGAAATTGCAAATGTTTTATCCTTTTCTTTGCCATGATTCCATATATTTTGCTTTTGAGTGTTTTGAGTGTTCATCATCTTGCTTTAATGTTCACCTCAATGTATCATGGGTTCGTGGCTTGTATGAGATTTGGTGGTTGGGCGGGGGTATCTCCCTTGTGCATATTGGAATTGCGCACTATGTCATTGGAGATGTATTGAGGGGTAACTAGGAATCCCCTAATAGGAATGTAGGATGTCCCTTGGAGTAAAATATAGAGAACAATGTTGAAAAGTAGAACAAAATAAAAGTAATGATATTGTTGGGTCCAAAATCCTTAAATGACTCTAACTAAACAATCCAAAGAATCCATGAAATTTTCTTACCCATATTTTCTTTCTAGTTACTTCTCTTGTGTGCCCCCATCTCATTGATTTTCATTTTTTATTTCATCCATGATTGTCATTATATAGAGGAATTACGAATTGTCCACTTTCATGGACTCATCTGCACATTGTTAGATTTTTGGGTTGCTTCGAAAGTATTTTCATAGTGTTTAGGGGTGCTTCATGAGATTTGGGGTACATGGTGTATGTTCAACTTGTAGATGGTTTGAGATGGATTGCATCATGAGAGATGGTTTGTGATGGATATGTGTTATGCATAGTTGAGCTAATTTGCTTGGTTGATGATTGACTTCTTGAAGGTGCTAGCTTGGTGTTCTTAGTTTAGTCATTGAAGATCTCTTGGCAGATTGGTGGACATTGGACACTATTCTTTGGGGCCCCATGGAGGAGCCACTTGCTAGAAAAATGCCCTACATGGGATGTGGAGTGTTGTGCATCTTGGAGGAGGGATTCAAGCCATATGTGGATTGTGGCAATTTGGATTCTTGTTCGAAGGATTGGAGAGACTTGGGGCTGCCTACGGCTTCGACAATGTATTTGTAGGGGGTAGTCGACCCACTAGAGTACATTGCTTTAGAGGATCAATGGAGTTCATGGAGGCTTGTAATAGACTTGTGTAGGTGTGCCTTGTGCAAATACATCACCTTGGAACCTGTTACAACATGAACTAGTATGTATGATCTAAGTCACCTGGTTCGAGTTTGTGTTTGAATTCAGAGACATTGAAAATTGACAAAAGATCGGCAAGAAAAAATTTGGTGATAAAATTCGACAAAAAATTCGTGTATATAAATTTTGGAAATTAAAAATGTTTTATTTTATATATAAATTAAATATAACAATATATATTGAATTATTTAAATCGTATATAATTTATTTTATATATAAATATTAAAATAAAATAATACATATTACTTTATTTAAATAGTAGATACTATATTTTATAGATAAATATTAAATATAAAAATACATATTGATTTATTTGAATAGAAAACTTTAATAAAATTTATTATGATTGGCCTGTCAGCTGTCCACACCCTTGATCGACCAAGAGAAAATGAACATGATCGAACAAGAATACACCTTCCCTTCAGGTTTTGACCACAACTTGTAGGTTACCGAAACTGACAACACAGATGGTAGAAACCCGACTCACGATGACTTGCTGGAATCGCTACTTGCTAGAACCGCGAGCTGTCGGAACAAACAGAAAGAGATCCACGACCTGTCGAAACTGCCTAGAAATAGGGCACGAAATACAACTCACCAAACTTCAAGCCGACTGCAAGCTCATACTCTAGAAAATTCATGAGTAACAAATTCACGGGCGACAAAAGGGTTTACCCACCTGAAAATCCGCGATTGTTTTGAAACAAATTCGAGTTCCTCCAAAATTCGGCGATTTTCGATTTTGAAGGCAAAAAATCGCCCAACCCGGTGACTTAGTGTATGATTAAATCCTTGAAGAACAAAGCTAACCCAACTATAACCTAGAGGTGTTATCTACTGTCACCCTAATAACGACCTCTCTACACTTTAGGTTGTTTCTTCTCCAACTCAATGTTAGCTTCACTATTATAGGATTACTAGACTATGCCAATAAAGGCATAAGGTAATCTGAAGAGATCATTAGCAAAATGTTAGGTCTTTTTTGTAGTATATGATAAAGGGGTGATGGGAGGACCATGAAGACTAGTGCCAATCCCTAGGGCAAATGGAGTAAAGGGAACAAAGGGGTTGGTTCATGAAAGGTGAGGGAAATTAGGACAACATGCACATGCCACAACTAGACCCTAACATGTTGAAAAATGAATGTAGAAATTAGCTAGAATGCCCCAAGAGCGATGCCACATGAAAACAATGTCAAATAGGGTGTGCCCCATACAATGAAGTAATGCAAACTCTTACTCTAGAAAGATGATTGCAACAATGTAATATAATCATGGATAAGACATCAAAGGGAGATATAGGAGTACAATTCTCAAGTAAAACTCTTCCAATGAGGCAACATTAGCGTTATACTTGGCCCTAATTAACAAATTGTAGGTTAAGGATGCCACACTTTGAATGGAGAAGAAACCCTTACACTTCAAGCTGCACCACAAAAGATATGTATATTAGGCTTGAAAAGAGAGGGAACTCTCTAAATCTAACCATGAGTACAAATAAGGAAGGGGCAAACTTATATAGGATGGGAGCTCAACTTTCTTTACAATAAAATAATAATAGATCTACCAAAACTCTAGACATGTACTTGGGAGGAGTAAACAAATAAAAATACTCTAAAATCGAACCAAGTTTAAACAAATATCCATAATATGAGGTGGTCAACGCCACAGGTACAAGAATCAACCCATAAGCTTCTCCATGCAAGGAGGAAATAACTCCAAAGTGGGATGCCTCCCATCATAGTAGGGGAATAAATCAAGTGCTAGAAATGGCTCCAAAAAGGTGAAAAAGGCTTGAAAGATGACCCTAAAGCTCTCATATCCCTTTGGACTTTGTTGAGCACTCTACACCTTTCGGAAGATCTCACAAAGAGATGTCCAACCTTATATGGCTCTTCCCAATCAAAGCTACGATGAGTGAGATCCACCCTTCTGAAGACATGTTACCAAACTGCTGAAAAATGACTTAGGAACCAACAAAAATGACTTGAAAGATGACTCCAACTCTCTTCCAAACTATTGGGAATCAGGTTGAGTGTTCTGTACCTTTGGAAAGGTCTCAGAAAGAGTTTTCCAACCACATATGGCACTTCCCAAACAAAGCTAGGATGTGTGAGAGCCACCCTCTTGAAGATAGGGTACCAAATGGTTGAAAAATGACCTAGAAACTAGCAAAAACAACTTGAAAGATGACAACAACGCTCCCAAACTACTAGGAATCTGGTTGACCCTTCTATACCATTTGAAAGGGCTCAAAAAGAGCTTTCCAACTATATATCAAATGCCCTCATATGGGCTAAGGTGTTGGAGAACCAAAAACAGGGTCCTATTTTGCTCAATTCACCCTATATTAACCATGAAAAACTAGTTGTAATAGGTGAACAAATGCCAAGAGTTCAACACCGCCATGAAAATCATCAACACACCATCCAAACCCTCATCAACCAACGAGAAGAAAAGGCATAAAATCTTAGGAATCATTCATAAGCTAGCATCCAAGGCATAATCAACGTGTCACCCTCATTGAGAATTGTGATGAAAATCAGAAGTGGACATCGATGCAAAATAGGGGGTAACAAAGCCACTATTGTGAAGGGCATCAACTTGGAGCATGACACATGTACTTTAGAGTGGCCATCTCACTTGTGTTGGCCTACAAGGGCTCATGTAAGTTGCTTGTAAGGGCTTGAGCCCACACAATATTGTCGGCCTCCCTTCTCATGTAAATATATGAAGGGGAGGGTCTTACCCTTCATATTATCATTTGTAGTCTTGTTTTTGTACTTAACTTCTTGAAGGAAGTTGTTAGTTTTTCCTTGTGAACCCTAGGAGTAGTTATGAAGTCTAGAGGAGACGCGTTTGTTGGAATTGGAATCATGTGAAAATGGTTTGCTCTACTGAAGAACAAGTCATTGGATATGATCATATCACTTGTGTATTCGTTTTTATTCGTTGTTGTAGAGATGTGGCTAGGAGATTAATGCGCACTAGCCCCCCTCTCTCTCTTAGACTTCACTTGTATGCTCTCTCTTGATGTGTTAGGGTTTGTTGGAGCATCTTTGAGTTCTAGGGTTGGGGTTTTACCCTTAGAGATTGGAGATGAGGATTTTGTGATAAAACCAATGTTATCGGAAACAGATTGGCCGGCCCCAATAATTGGAATCAAATAGGAAAGGACAAAACAAAATCAGTCGCTCAAATTATACATAAAATAGTCAAATTCTAAAAAAAATATATTCATCTGCATCCATGAGAATTCAAACCATTATATACAAAAAATTAAAGTTTCTCATGTATGTAGCAAGTAAGTGTGCATACAACCAAAATAGCACCGAGTGCATTCCATATCTAAACCAAAGTACGCCAATAAATAGGCTATTAATGGCCTCTATAGTCAAAATATAAGCATATAACTATAGTCTAAACTTTAAACTCTACAATCTAATCATACAACAAAATCAATTGAATCCTCATCCTTAGAGTCAATGCCAACAAAAGTAGATTGAAAATAGGGATCCTAAGCCTAACTTGATTCCCCTAGGTTTGGGGGCACTTGTTCAACACCCAATTTTTGCATCCTTTGGCTATGGAAGGGTCCAAGTCCATCCAAGATAGAGGAGTTCAACAATAAGTACCACCAACATCAAGGTACATAGAGGGGTTGATGTGCTTGATTAAATGCCAATTCCATACCCTCATATATATCATAGAATCTAGTAGAAACGTTGCAATCCAGAAATCTTGTAGTTTGTTGAATTTTGAATGGGATAAAAAATTCTAGCTTATGTAAATGAGGTTCGATAGGTTGGAACCACTCTCAAATAACCTGAAACAATTAATGGCAATGTTAAAAATTTAAGCAAAAGTGACATTCTCCTTGTCTTTCATTTTCCATCAAGTAACATTCTTCTTATCTTAAATATTCTATCCTTTTACTCTAAGAATATAATATTATCATTTAATATTCTTTTTAAAATCCATGTTCTAAACCATAGCATACTGCCTTGTACCAAACGATCGGTTTTGTACAAAACCCATCAGTTCAGTCATTTAAGGGCAGTTCCGTATGGAACCGACTGGTTCAAGTACAAAACCGGTCAATTCAGTGCAAAACCAGCCATTTCCAGTTTAAGATGTCGGTTTGGACCAAAACCCTTCTAAATTGGTTGGATCAACTGGTTTTGCCAGAACCGGTCCAGTTTTGATAACATTGGATAAAACCCTAAGGTGGATTGGTGAAGAAGAAGAGAGGAGGAAGAAGCCTCGACTAGGAGGTTGCATTGGAGAGATTCTTGCACCTGGATGTTTTTGACTGAACTAGTGCTTGATTATTTACTCTAGCTAGGGGTTTCTGGATAATTGGAATTTTTGTACTAGCCTTGAGAGAAGGATATGTTATGCACTTGTACGTCAACTTGAGCTTGCGTATGAAGTTTTTCAGATGTTTATATATCTTGCAATTTACAGATTTGAATTTAAGCTATATATGTTGTTTATGCATTTGCTATTTACAACTATTTTTGTCTTGCTGATTTGACATAAGTAAAGTGGATTTTGTTATGTTTTTAACATCTCAGGAAGAATACAAGGGGTTTATTGTACTACTGTCACACTATTGTACAATTTCATTTTCAGATTTGGTTATTGGCTCATAAGTTGCCCTAGGAGGTGCTGGAACTTATGTCATTTTTGGTATCTTTTCTCCTTGAATTGCCATGAACTGTAGGGTTGTTTGAAGTGATTGCTTTATGCCTCAAGTTACAATAGTGTTGCTGAAAATTCTAGGGCTAAGATTGGAGAAACCTTCATGAAATTTCAACATGGTATTAAAACATGTTATGGTTGAGATACCTCTCGAGTAATATGGACTTTGAACTTTAGCTGTAGTTAGTTGGGACAAATCATTGGGTGAGAAACCCTAGGTTGTTTGGAGAAGCACTTAGACTTGAGAAATGGGTTTGTCTTCTTTATTCATTGATCATTTGTGCTTGAGATAAGCACTTGTACCATTGATATGTTTTGACAGGTTTCTCTTGTGATGAAAAATGATGGATGTATTACATTTACTGTTGTTATGGATGTATTTTCAATTGGTATGATGCCTAGGGTCACTTGTGATAGGTGGCTGATTTATTCTAGTGGTTGTTCGTGACAGGGTTAGATATATGTGATTCATGTTTGATATGGTTTTATTTCAGCAAGTGAGATACTCTAGAGGACTTGTGATAGGTGGCTGATTTGTTCTAGTAGATGCTAGTTTGTTTTTCACCTATGATAGGTGGACTCTGGAGGATCTTCTTCATATTGCAGATTTTCCAGGATGGATATGGTTTTGGTCTCTTGCTTGTCTTCTAAGACTGTGTCTAGATTTGGATGGTTTGTGGACAATGGAGCTCTGATAAGTATGACAGATGACATGTCACTATTCAATAGATTTCATGAGCCGGAGGGAGGCATGCCAATGGAGCTTGTTGGTGATGCCACTATCGTGTTAGAGGAGTTGGCTCCATTTCATTTCGGATGCCTATGTGATGTTTTAGACTTAGATTTTGTATTGTTTGTTCTTGGTTTGAAGAATAATCTTCTTTTAGCGTCTTGTATGATATATGTACAATGAATAGTGAGGTACAATGGATAGTTGTTTTTGAGGGACAGTAGTTTGAAAATAGTGATGGTAGTCTAACTATATCAAGGATTTTTGGCTAGAGGGGTGGGAGAGGGTGGCCTTTATAGGTTACTTGTTGATCCAATGGCACTTGTACATTCCAAAAGAGGTTGGTAAAAAAAGTGATGGTAGTCTAACTATATCAAGGATTTTTGGCTAGAGGGGTGGGAGAGGGTGGCCTTTATAGGTTACTTGTTGATCCAATGGCACTTGTACATTCCAAAAGAGGTTGGTAGGGCTTTCTAGGGTTTAAGAGGCACATGCATGGCAGGATACCATGGTGATAGGTTTAAAACCTGTTGTGGCTTCAGTGATTGATTCTAGAATTCGAGATGTTGTGATAACATCTTGTATTGATGGATACAATGATACTTGTACAATCTAAGGGATTTAGATTCCAACACAGTGGGAGATTGTGGTGTGTAGAGATGTGATACTTGTGAGGATGTGAGATATTCTAGTTCACAGGGTTCTCCTTCAATGATTGAGAAGAATGTAGAGGTGGTTGCTTTAGATGAGTTAGATTTAGAGATTCAATATGGGCCAAATTCAAACGGAGTTCAGGTGAGATTGGAGTGTTGATATGCAGTTTGGATTCTTGCTCAAAGGATTAGAGATGGCTTCGAGATGGCCAAGGCTTTGAGAGTGTTCTTCTAGGGGGTAGCTAACTTAGTGGAGTGCATTGTTTAAGAGGATCATTGTAGTTTTTGTAGGCTTGTGATGGAGTAGTGTGGAGGTGTCTTGTGTAGTTACATCACCTTGGAGCCATTATTGTGCATGGCATCGTCTTGGAGCATGACACGTATACTTTAGAGTGGATGCATGACTTGTGTTTCCCTAAAAGGGCTAATGTAGGTTGTTTGTATGGGGTTGTGCTTGCATAGTATTGTTGGTCCTCTCATATGGGTATGGGAAGGAGAGAGTCTTTACTTTCATATCATCATTTGTACTCCTTTCTTTGTGCTTAGCCTCTTGGAGGAAGTCACTAGGGTTTCCCCATGAGCCTTAGGAGTTATGAAGCCTAAAGGAGACGTTTTTATTGGAGCTCGATTCTTGTGACTAGGGTTTTCTGTAATGTTCCATATCAAGACTAACCAAATTTTTACATTTACTAGTAAAAAATGTTGGTATAAGACTTTCTTCAAACACTTAACAATTAGTGACTTCACTATTCCTGTAGGTTCCTTTTTGATTAAAAATTTGATCTATGTGGTTACCATATGTAGATAACTTTGATAACTCAACCCATAACTCAGTTTTATAGATGATTGAACCATAGGCACATGAGAATATTGGTAATCCATACCAGCTTCTGAAGTATTCAGCTTTTGAAATACAGTCTCATAGAATGTGTAAATGACAGTGGTTTTCCAAGGGAGATAACACAAACTAACAACAATATTAAAAGGACATTTACTTGATATTTTAGTGGTTGTAAGATCAGAACCAGTAGTACATTAAAATTGATAAAAGGCAAACTTTTACATATACTTGAGTGTGACTGATTGCTGGAGGAGCTTGCACATAAAATTATCCTCCTCTAGTAACCACGACTTGACAAAAGTTTTACTTTCAGGCTTTAATAAATGTAACAACTTCCTGATATACTCAGAATCAAAACTTTGTCTTCCCCCTCAGGAGCTGCGACTTCCCATTTATCTTGCTGTTTGTTGGTCCTTGGCTTGTGCAACTGATATATTTAAAGAAATGCACCCAATACATTAGGTAGCCCGCCCTTCTTCCCTCAAGACGCAACAATGGTGAATGGCAATGAAGGTAGTGCACCCTCTATAGGAATATAACTGCCCACAAACAAAAAACTCAGCCAGTGGTGGAGTATGTAGCCTCTACAATGGAACTCGACCTCAACAATAAACACGATGCCTTTTTTCTCACTTGACTGCTCTATCTACAAGACAAATCCACCTTTGTGATATAAATGGTGAAGCCGGAGATGAGATTAATAGTGAACTCACCCCCTTTCTTCTTGGCTGAAAGGCACAAACCCCCGCCGAGAATGAAGGTGACTTCCCCACAAGTGCGCCCCTCTCCCAACAACCTAGAAACTACGAACTTGTATAAGATCTGAGGTGAATAATCAATTTCAATCCACGGTAATGAAATGCATATGATAAATCTGACTGATCTCTCCTTATAAGATAGCTATGGTGGATGGTTTTACCATCGAAACTATTTTCTTCTCCCTTAGGGTTTCGTCCAAGAGAAAGAAGCTCAAGAGCTCTCCAAAACACTTTTCAAAAATTAAAATATATGAATGAATGAGAGAGAGCTCCTTTTTGCCCTTTTATCTTAATTTTGATCCTTTTGGTCCATTTTTACTTTTATGATTTAATTATTTAATGTTACTTTATAAAGTACTTTTTGGCTCCGATGACATTAATAATTAATTAATTGTCTACGGGAGTTGAATAGGCTAATAAGTCGTCCTCTGGTGTATTATTCGAAAAAGGACATGACATTTTCTCTAGTCAAGAAGATGTTGGAGATTAACATATCACTTGTATATTCATTATTATTCATTCTTTTGTAGAGATGTGACTAAGAGCGAAGTACACACTAGCCTCTCTCTCTATATGTTTCTCCCTTATACATCACTTGTACTTGTATTCTCTCTCTCTCTCTTAGACTTCACTTGTACGTGTATTCTCTCTGTTTCTCTTGGCATTAGGGTTTCTTGGTCTTTTTGGAGTTCCTAGGAGCGTCTTGAAGTTCTAGGGTTAGGGTTTTATCCTTGGAGATTAGAGATGACAATTTTTTCATAAAATTTTAGGGTGGATTGGGAAATAAGAAAAGAGGAGGATGTCTTGGCTTGGAGGTTGTGTTGGAGAGATTCTTTGACTTGGCTCTTAGTTGAGTTAGGTTTTGATGATTTACCCTAGCTTAAAGCTTTTTGGGTAATTGGAGTTTTTGTGTTAGACTTGACAGAAGGATATGGTATATGCTTGTACTTCATCTTGAGCTTATATGTGAAGTTTCTAGTTATCCATATCCTATGCAATTTCCAAGTTAGAGTTTCAGCTATATAGTTTCTTTATGCACTTGCTATTTGCAACTATTTATGTCTTGTTGATTCTACATAAGTAAAGGGGCAAATTGTCAAGTGTTTTAACATCTAAGGAAGAATATAAGGGCTTGATTTTACTGTTGTAAAAGTCCATTTTCAGATTTGGTTATTAGTTGATAAGTTGTTCTAGAGGGAGCTGAAACTTATCTCATTGTTTGCTATCTTTTTACCTTGAATTGCCGTGAAGTATAGGGCTGTTTGAAGTGAATTCTTGTGATCTTTCCACTGCTGTTTTATGCTTTAATTTATTGTGGTGCCAACATTGATTTTAGGCTAAGATCCAAGAAACCTTCTAGGAAGAAGGTGAAATTTGAGTTTTATGTTAAATGCTCGAGTGCATGAAATTTCAACACGTGCTAGGTTGAGATGACATGATATGTGTTGGTTGTTCCACAAAAATCACCTAGAACTTGCTTTTGGTCTCAATTGTGCCATCAAGAATGGGTGGAGTGTCTCAACTGTGCCATCAAGAATGGGCGGAGTTACCCTAGATTGGAAATGTTGGTCGATAACAAACCTTCAACTTCACCGATGAACCAACACACCATTGGTAGGGTCCAATGACAAAAAATGAGTATAGTTATGATAATAATAGTTATCATGGTGTTGAATTTTGAAACGTTCTTTCTGTTGTTGTTATGATTGTTGAATGACCCATGTTTTTTTTTTTTTTTCAATGTGGTTCACGCGCCGGCTTGACCGACGGGCTACGTCCACGGAAATAAATCAGGCGGGCCCACCCGAAGGGGCCTCACTCCTTCGGCACACTTCATGCCTAACCCCAATAGTGTCAATGAGGATTGAACCCGTGACCTCTATACCGAGAGGCCTAGCGACGGGTGCTCAACCAATTGAGCTAACTCTTGGGGCTAATTGAATGACCCCATGTTATCAATAGTAATACCGTAATTTTGTTTTACAATTTTGAAGTTTTGGCAATCTACATTATTCAATTGTGTTTTTAATTTTTTTAAAGACTTGTGGGGATATTTTAGTTTGTATGTATATATGCATACATGTATGTGACTTACCTTTGCACCTTGATGAACCTGGATTTAAAAAACGATGCCCTTGTAAATTTTACTTTAATATTCAAATTAGGGCTAATAGTGCATTCTAAATCTCTACTGATAACTAGACATGAATATCTTTTCCAGTATGCAATGAAATATAAAACTGAGAAATAAATCACAACATCACATCACAATATTGACACTATTATTTTGGGTATGGAAATCCTTAGAAAAGCCCAAGATGGGAAAATCGGTGCAACAGTCAGATATAGATTTTATTATGAGAAAATATGGAACGGTTACAATCACTGCAAATTCACCCAAACCTGGCGAATGCAACACTCGACAAAATCACTAGGCAAAACCCCAACTAAACCTTAACACTCTCCTACGTGAGTGTACGACCTAGCTGTATAACCTCCCACATGTGCGGATCTGTATGGCCGTACGACTGCTGTACATAATCCATACGGTCTATACGACAGCTGTACGGAATTTGTACAGTCTTGTACGACCTCGCTCTGCAGCTCCTGCTTGTTGACCTGTGCAACCTTTGCCCTGCTTGTCAGCTCAGTGATCCTGCTGCTCGCTCCTTCGTCTTCCCAGCGAAATCCTCTAGCTGACTTCTTCTCCCTCTCTGTATCTTGTCTATGTCGGAATACAAGTGTGTTGTGTCCTCTCAACAAATTGACCTTTCTTTTATAACTTTAGGTAAAACGAAAACGCTAATTTCACTTTACTAAAAGTCAATAAATAATTAGATCACTTTAATTATTTTTCAAAGTAAAAATAATTAAATACAATTGGTTTCCTAATTTAAGTCTCCTGCATGCAAGAAGACCGTCTTTGTTGTTGCTAGTTTAACAACCCTTGTACCTGCACTCATGAACTATGGAATCTTGGTTTGTTTCAAATACTATGTCATGAGACATTGTTGAGTGAACAAATGATTAAAAGGTTAGATGATGTCTTGTCCTTTTAAATTTTCCAATTAAAATAAAAGTAAAATATTATTGTGGGGTGTCAAAAAGAGTTTATAAGCAAATGTTTGAATTTCCTTAAGTCATTGTTTGGAAGTGTTTTTAATAACACACCCCAAGTGGTTGCATGCTTCCTTCCCTGCACCCACATTCATAAACCCTGAAAACCTTGGATTGCTTCAAATGCTAACTAACGAGACTCGATTGAGTGACCAGAATGATTAGAAGGTTAGATAAGATCTATGTTGCATGAAACTCCTAAAATGTCCATGTATTGGTATTGGAAACTCGTAGAAATTCGAGAACTTCTATGAAACTTCTTGGAAACTTCTAAGGGCCCATGAGCGGCTTGGGATCCATGGAAAGTCTTAAAAACCATAGTTAATGGAAAATGATAACAACTTAACCTCTAAATTATTTCTGAACCTACCTACAAATTAACCTATCATTCTTATTTTATTATAAGATAATGTGTTATTAAAATAACTATATATATATATATATATACCGCATTTCCCCCGACGTACACATTTTGGGGTGTCACGTTTCCAAGTGTTCCCGCTTCGAAACTTGTACACATTTCCACGTTTCGTGCAATTTAGGATAAGATCTTATCTTATATTTCTTTATTTATATATTTTTAATTTTAATTTTTAATCTAATTATATTTAACAAAAATGGTTACCATTTATATTAATAAAAGAGGTGGGTTGTGGCTGTATTGTCTAGCATTTTAATATAAAAGTTTTGGAATGAAAAGGTCCAAAAAATTCCAAAACCTTCAAAATGTCCAAAAAGGAATTGCATGACTTTCGTATTTTCAAGGTTTTAACCCTACTGCCCATTGAATGATTTGTATGCAATGTTATATATTGACCCGGAAAAAACACACTTGTAAAACATCCTAAAGTTCAGAAATTTTTTAGCCATACACTTGATGGCCATTTTTCTCCTTACCTGTAGCGGAAGCATGAAAAGAGGGCTCCTGATGTCCAGTTTTCTTAGAATTCTGTTCCACTATGCCCCCTTTCCATTATCACGCCTTGGTCTTGTACAAGAAAGCCAATGGAGATTGTTGGAGAGACAATGTTTCTTAGTTATTCATATGCAGACATTAGTTCCATCTCCAAATGTAGCATTTTGTCCTATAGTTCTTTTATTTTAGCTGCTTCCTCTTTTCTTGTCGCATTCTTCCCTTACCTCGATCAAAATGAATTATTCCTTTGTGCTTCTTTGATTGAGCCTTCAGAACCATCAATTATCTTCTTTGTTGCCTTAAGATACCTTTCATAATTTTGCTCCCAAACTTTTTCCAAGACTCCCACCTTCTTCTAGTCATAGCCACACATTCTTGGCTATCATCACATTGACACTTACAATGGTGAATTGACTGTTTCATCTTTGAGTGATCACAATGTGCACAATGGGTACATGTGAGCCATCTGCACTAGTTAATATTGATCATAATCCCTGAGACGCACCCTTGCAATTCAAACTAAAGACAACATGTACATGGAGTGGTGCTGAAACTAAGTAAAGCAACCATATTAATACTGTGCAAAGTGCATCAGAGGGCTTGAGGAATCCCCATAGAATTCTACTGCAACGAGGATTGAAAACATCTAGAAAACAACAACAAATTCCAAACATAGCTTGGTTGTAATAGGGGACTAGGATGGGCACTAGGTGTATCCCTTATTAGACCACCTAATTCTGCCACCCCTCATGACGTCGACTGTCCCATTTAGTCCTTCCTCATAATGAAAGAGTAGTGGGAAGGGTTGTATGGAATTGGTCAGGCTTGAGACCATAAACGACTGATTGCATGTTGACATGAGATCAACCCATGGCTTGTGATTTCATTGAAACTATATGGATATAAAACATTAAGGGAGGTGGCGATGCAGTATCCCCCCACGCCACATCCCTGTTCCATACTAAACCAAATCTAAGATAACACCTTCTGTTTACCATTGAATCCACAACTTCATTTAGCCCTCGGAGGATGTGTAAACATTCGATGGATTCGAAACCTTCCAATAACTTATGGATTCTTTCTATGACTCTATAAAGATGTTGGTTGTGGGGTTGGGATCTAGAAATCGGGTGTCAAATGAGCAATTATGAATTTCCCAAGACCCTTATCTTCTTGTATCCAAATTGCTAAGGCAAGTGCCTCTGCTTGGTTGTTTGATGTTTTGCCTATTCCCAAAGTGTAAGCAATTTTCAAATTTCCAACATGGTCAAGGATGTTTTTCTATTGCTCCTACCGCCGCTATATCCTATTATTAACCAGTGAAAAGAAAGAACAAATAATCATTGTTGGGTGTCAAAAAGGGTTTTTGAATATGATTGAGGGCTTTGAGTGACCTTAAGTCTTTTTCTAAATGTTTTAAGGGGTTCTAGAAACACTTCCTGCAGTGTTGTAGTGCATAATATGGACATCTTTGTCTTAGTTTCCAGGTATGAGGGTTATCTTTTTTGCCTAATTCCCTTAGAGCTTGCATCTTACTTCATCACTTTTTAACATGCCATCAGGGTGGCTTTTAGTAGTTTCTTAATGCAAGGCTCCCGAGTCTTTTCATTTTATTGGTAGCTAGATCTCCATTTTCAAATGTTATCGGAGTGAGATGCTACATTCAAGGTTGTAAGTTGGATGGATTGTGGCTGACATATGTGAGTGTCATTTTGGATTGAAGTTCATGCTTGGAATTTGTCTAGAATATGCTTCTAGTGAATGCATCTTTGCATCCTAGATTGGATTCCTGTGACTTAGGAGTTTATAAAATTTGTTGTTGTGCATCATAAATGAAGACAACAAATGAAAGTGATAAAGAAAAAAAATGACAACTTAATGTTTATGAGACTAACATTAGAAATACCATGGAACTTCCATTTGGAAAAAGGAAATTTAACCTCTCCAAAACTAAAATCAATTTATACTTTATCAACCATTGCACTTAGATAGGATTTTAGTTGGGAGAAAGACTAAAATCAATAAAACAAGAACTAGCTTAGATAAATTCATTACGTGAGTGGTTAATAGGCTAAACTAGCAGCTTGGGGGGGAAAGCATATGTAAAACTGCACAGTTCTAAAGCTACCAGCTTGCATCAACTACAAGATTAGTTGAAACTAGCCATCTACTTTGACAATTGCTAGAACATATAGTCTCCGTTATTTAGGGAAGTTAGTAACAAAGAATTTTTGTATTAATGCCTAGTAATGACTAGGAGGTTAACAAGCCTAGAGAGTACAATTAGTGGTCAATAGTCTATGGGAGTTCTAGAACACTCCTAGATGTTGAAATGTTGACCAACAAGAAGATTCTCAAGTGACAATATAAAAGAGAGTAGTGGGATCTAGGGGAAACCATACGAGGGAAGTCTTAAGAGGTGTGAGGCCCTAGCTTAACAATTGTATCATGATTGGAAATAAAAGTAGAGGCAAAAAGGGAGAAAGGTATCCCTATATCCATCTTATTACTATGAAGGAACCAATAGAAAGCATGATGACACCATTTGGAGAGTATCTTGGAATGAGGGGCCCTAGTTGTGGCCCTAGTTGTGCAATTGTAGGAGGAAATCTGTAATGAACTATTTCTCCTTATATTAGTTGTTGAGGCGAAAAACCTTTTGATTGAAGCCCTACTGCTCGATTGTTTTCAATAGCCAATGTATGTATGGAGTGGGTATGGCATTGAGATCTCCTAATGCTGGAATTTTTGATGCTCAAGTGGGAGGAAGTTCATTGTCTTATTGATCCATTGGAAAAATGCTTTGGAAGTGAGGAGTTTGATTGGCACTTAGTCCCTCTAGTAATTGAGATAGGCTAAAAGAAAGAAGTGATGAACTTGCAATATTCGGTTTGGAGAGGATGCCGAAAGTCTTCCATCTATGGATCGTTGCCTCTTAGATGTATGAAAGCTTAGGCATCTCTGGTTGGGATAGCAAAAGAAATTCCTTAGGGAAATCCTTGATTCCTAGAACAAGTAGTGGACCCCGCTTGGATCTGTCCCCATCCTTGTAGTACATATAATAACAATATGCTCCACTTGATCTTCTTAAAATAACATAATTGAAAGATCTTTTGACTGTGTGATGTGGTGGTTAGTTTTGATTCGTAGATGGTGGGAGACTCATAATTGGTTGAGGGGGAGGTTTTGCACGCAATATTGTTGTATTTAGTTACGATGAACAATTAGACTATCTTTCACCTTCATGGAATGGTCATAATAGAATGCCATCTTGGGGCCAAGGCTTTGGGGGAAAGACACAAGTGCTTTGGATGTACAATCAATAGATGCCACTCTTAATTGCCTTGTCGATGTCTCCATAGAATATTCCAATTTTGAAGGGATGGAGATGCACTATATGAATCTAGAAATGAAGTGGTATGTTAAGAGCTAGCTTCGTTTGTGCCTAGAATGGGAAATCTCCTTGGAAGAGTAAATTGGGATATCTATCTTGGTCAGGAATGATTTCTATCTTGGACATTCCACATGCATATACCCCATCTCCTTAATCTTGTAGGGAAAAGTTTGTAATGTAATCAAATTGGGAATCAGACAAGATCGAAAATGGTGGGAAAACGGGGTTGAAAAATGGCTAGTTTTGGGTGAATGAGGGTTGGTTCATATTGGTATTTGTTGGTTTAAAAACGAATTGACTAGTTTGGGATGGAATGGGCCTAGATTGAGTCAAAAACTTGTCTAGACCATGCAAGGGGGTGAACTAGTTTAGACTAACCATTGTCGATACCATTGGGTGAAAGCTAGCAAAGCATTGTCGATACCAATGGGTGAAAGCTAGCAAAGCATGATTTGTGATGGGAAGGATATGGGGGAGAGAAAGAGGTCTTAACTATGGAGTATGTGAACCTGGTTTGCCAATGCACAGTCCACAACATTGGCTCCACCACCATCAGGAATTTGGCGAGAATGCTGTTAATAGTTCTTGTAGAAAAATAGATATATGATATTTTGTATGCTATTATGATAACTCTACTAGGAGGGACATATAATCCATGAGTTTCTATTAGGTTGTCAAGTATGGTCTTATTTCCTGAACTTTAGGGTGTCAAGTTTTTAGTAGCAATAATATGGTCCATAACAATGCTTTTTGCAGTAGGTTTTGACAAGTCACAATGAGTTTGTTGCCATCATTGTTAATGTTTGCTTCTATGTTACCTTTAACTTGTCGGTGAAGTTATTGTCGAGGGTCCGAATCTAATTTATTGGCAATATTGAGGAAAATATTAGGGAACTTGAAAAATTACAAAAATAATAATTTTTTTTCCAATTTTTAAACATCTATATTAACAACAACATTAAACAAACACATAGTTACTTAAATATGAAAATAAAACTGAGAAATAAGATGTCAAGTAGTACATCCACATCGACGTTGAAATATGATGTTTATTCTTAGTCATAAGTCTTTGCAAGATGATACACAATCACTTCAAAACAAAAATAAGTGTATCTCATGAGATATCATCTTGAGGCATCTAGATACTACAAGGAAAATGCACTAAGGAAATGAATGATTCCATCTACCCCTTTTACGGGCAAATGTCATTGCTTTTCCTCTGGAAGTAGTAGGTGGAAGGTGCCCCTGCAATTGTTGGGTTGAGGTGGGGGGTGTTGTGGTTAAGGTGTGTTGCCCACCTATTTCGACTAGGTGGCAACTCCATGTACATAAAGATGTACATAATTGTACCTTGGAAAAATCTGAGGATTTTTCCACTTCTGCAGGGCAATGGCCCCTTTGTAAAACGAAATGTCCGCTCCCCTGCGTGGGAAAATTAATGTAATTAATGTGCTAGTGTGGGTCATGTGATATGGATGCCACACCATGGAACTGGTTGTTAGGGAAGTCCCCTCATCGAGTGTTTTTTCCCTTTCCAATTGACCTTGTTGAATAAACGAGTTTAATCGGTTTGGTTTTTCACTCAAAATCCTCCAAAGTGGTGACGGGCGTTCTATCAGTCAAGTCCATGAGGTGGCTGAGGCTTCAAAAATGATTCATGACCATGCTAGACATTTGTCTAGAGTCTTGCGGAGTTTCGTTATGTTGTTGTACTTTTAATTTTTTCCAGTTAATTAATTCCACCCCTTGGTGGTTAATTAACTGAGTTTTGATGTAATAATGTAATCGCTCAAGCATGGCATTTTGTAATAGGGGCTATGAATGCAAAATAAAATTGCTATGAAACCCCCTAAGCCATTGCTTCGAGTCCCGTGTCGTTCTGGTAAGCGGTTGAAGAGATAGACCAATTTTGGTCAGGAGGGGTCTATCTCCCCTAGAAAAATTTTTAATTTTT
>LPNX010217525.1:0-88857 GCA_001517045.1 Pseudotsuga menziesii | reverse complement strand
TGTGGTGACAGTGGTCCCCAGCTCTCACTTGCCCCCAAGGACACACATAGCAGGTTGTGACTTTCCTGTGTCATAAAGTGTGTATTAGGCGGCAACAAGGTGGAAGCTAAAGTGGGATGTCTTTCAACTCATCCCTTAATTGCTTGTCTTTGTGGAGGTGGTAGCTGTGATGCATTGATTCCCCAAGCTCAACCAGTTTCTTAGTGCAATCCATGTTTTCCCTTTGAAGGAGAGGCCCTCTTAGGTCATTATAGGAAAGGCCCTTTTACCTCGAGCCAACAATAGTTGTTGCTTGAAACATGGAATGGTAGAATGGGTTGTTCTTGGCAATGTTGAAAGGAATGCCACTCTATAGCAAACATTTGGCTACAAGCTTGTTGGGCTCCTCTTTCTCCCTTTTTTTAATTATTGATCGAAAAAAGGATGACCCTAGACACTAAGCTCAACACAAAGAAATGTAAGGATGTCGAGGGCATTGTGAAAGTTTTGGTTGGTGATTTGGTTTTCTCTACCCTTGAGAACTGTTGATTTTTCATAGGGTTCAATCACTGTCTTTCAACTCATCTCTTAATTGCTTGTCTTTGTGGAGGTGGTAGATGCAATGCATTGATTCCCCAAGCTCAACCAGTTTCTTAGTGTAATCCATGTTTTCCCCTTGAAGGAGAGGCCCTCTCAGCTCATTTTAGGAAAGGCCCTTTTACCTTGAGCCAACAATAGCTGCTGCTTGAAACATGGAATGGTAGAATGGGTTGTTCTTGACAAACATTTGGCTACAAGCTTGTTGGGCTCCTCTTTCTCCCTTGTTTTAATTATTGATCGAAAAAAGGTTGACCCCCAGGCACTGACCTCAACACAAATAAATGTAAGGATGTGGAGGGCATTGTGGAAGGTTTGGTTGATGATTTGGTTTTCTCTGCCCTTGAGAAGTGTTGATTTTTCATGGGTTTTCAATCATTGATAATTACATATGATATTCTTTATCTTTTCTGTGAGCATAACATAATTATACACTGAAAACCTCAACTTCAAATACAACAGATTAAAGAGAATCATAGAATATAACCATGAACAAGAGACACAATGTTTATCTTGGGAAAACCCAACAAAGCCTTTATTAGAAGAAGTCCTTTACAAGTACATGATAAACTTAGATCAACATAGAATAGCACACTTCATGCAGAAACCCTAGTACAAGGTAATGTGTGTCTCATAAAAAAATGCATCTTGCACAAGAAGAGTGAAATAATATATGTCCCTTTCTGGTGATACAATTGACTTGCTTGAGCTCTTATTTATACATGCTCAAGCCTCTTATAATTTATTTTTAGAGCCGACGTGTACTTTTCTTGTTTCCATGCTTTCTGGGGCTTCCTAGAACTTTCTTGGTCTCCGACTAGTCTTCTTGACTTATTGTCTTAGGCCTTTGTTCCAAGAATACATCCTGTAGCTACAATAATATCAACAAGAAGATTGTGGTTCCCACATTTATTGTTCCTTTATTTGCAAGCTTGAGTCTAATTTCTTCCCATTGATCTCCTTTCCTAACCATATCAAGAATCGATTGATTTGCAATATGGATAATTTCTGGGGTAGATGCAAGGAAATATTTAGTTTATGCCATGGGATTTTGGCAAGGTTGTACTTCAAGCAGTCAACTCTGCTAACAATTCTTGCTCCACATAACTTGCAGCTCAACTTTAGTTGATTAAAACCCACAAATGGTTTACCATATTCCCACACTAGTTCCAATTGCTTTGGAATTTTCTAGGGCACTAATTAAACCTGTCACACAAAAATTTGGGAAATCAACACAAGAATGTTGCAATTAAAATGTCACATCTAGATAAGTGTTAAATCTCCCATTAAAAACGCAAGAGGTATATCTAATGGACATTGGAAATCCTATACTAATCTTTAAAAACAAAGAAAATATACGTATATATATATTTACAAAGTTGGGAATAGGGATATGGTAGATCAAAGTGAATCCCCACTCCACAATTGCTCGGTTGATGGTGATGGAAACAACATATTTTCCCTTGTTTGCTTGGGGGGAGATGGACATAGTATTCTCAAATGTCAATGGTTTCACCTAACTAACTTTTCAAAATGAGGGATAAAAAATTGAAAATCGGCCTATAATGTAACCTTGACATGGTAGGGCAATAAATTCCTTTGACTTGCGATAATGAAGGAAGTTATTGCGATATTTTCACTATATTGCTATAATTTCAAACTTTATAATTGATTATGATAAATATTGGCTATAATATCTTCGAGAGCTTTAACTCACAATATATCATCTTATTGATGATGTATTGCCAATAAGTGTAATGTTGGTTTGCTTTCCACATGCCATCCTCTCTCTCTCTCTCTCTCTCTCTCTCTCCTTCTCTCCTTATTGGAATGCTGTTTCCTTGTGCTTTTTGATTGAGATGCAACATACTAAGAATCATGTATTCTTCTTCTTCATGGGTACTTGCCATTGTTCAAGCCAAATATAGTTGAGAACTTCTTTACTTTCTTTGTTTCTTGGTCAATCATCCTCCTATAGCCCCTCTATTCGAGGTGTATTTTTCTCAATTACAATTAGGGTTTGTTTTAAGCAAAAGGGAGGCTGTTGTGTTGTTAAATTATTCTTCAACTTCTTATTTCAGAGCTTAGAGGGTCCAACCTATAGAGAATAGTATCTATATTTATATGTTGTATTAGTTCCATCGAAATATGACCTTTGTTCTTTTCTTGTGCATTCATAAAATTGTTGAGTTCACCTTTGTTATGGATATTATCCCTGTTTTTGTGATGAACATGTGAGGTGTAAGGAATGAGAAAAGTGCCGTCATAAATTGCAGATCTTTCATAACGAGTGTTTACATTATATTAACATTTCTATTTGTCAATATTTCATATATTTTAAGTTAC
Source organism: Pseudotsuga menziesii (assembly GCA_001517045.1). Taxonomy (NCBI): domain Eukaryota; kingdom Viridiplantae; phylum Streptophyta; class Pinopsida; order Pinales; family Pinaceae; genus Pseudotsuga; species Pseudotsuga menziesii. The sequence goes on along the minus strand of LPNX010217525.1, from coordinate 85,935 downwards.
AATATTTAGACATCTATCTATTTAGTCTATTAGAAGTCATCCACTCTCGAAATGATTCTACCTTGAATCAGGCTTAAAGATGATGCTATTATCTGTTTTTCTCTCATTTTCCAAGGATGCAACCTCATCCAACATGGCCTTCCTGTTTGTTCCATGATGGTTTGATTGAGGAAGCAAGACGATAGAATATTTGAAGCATCCAATTTTTTTTTTTTGCATTTCAGGAGGATGATTAAAACCTAGGTTGATTCTTGTTATATTAATCTTTTGATAAGATTCTTGATTTGAACTTTTTTGTTTTTGATTCCAAGGTGCTTTGGAATGATGATTCTCTTGAATGTAATCAGCAATGTTCTCCCAAGTTTTCGGGACGCGGGAGCGGGGAAATGCAGATTGGGGACATGTGGAGAGCACCCCCAAATTTTAACGAAATTCGGGGGGGGGGAACGTCCAGGTCTTAATAAAAATTAATATTATAAATTATTAAATCCCAGCAATAACAATTCAATGATTCATCCCATGTTAACTACTAAAAGTAAATACTAAGTTTATCATTGTGCAATGTAAATCAAAATATAGCAAATTAATAATACAAACATGTTATACAATTCATCATGATAATTTTCAAATTTGTCATTTGAATCTTGATATTCACATTTCTAATTTCAGAGATTGTAATTGAAAACTTGAATCAATGATATTGCATGCTAAAATAGGGAAATCGTAAATTACTAAAAACTAAGCCTGAAATAGAGACTAAACAACAATTAAAATTAAAATTTTGTTTTTTTAACTGAAATTGGGAAAATCGTGGGGGGCATCTAGGAGCCCCCCAGTGTCTGGAGGGGGCGTGTGGGAGCCCCCCTTCACCGAAGCACACTGCAGAACAGGGGGATGCGCCCCCTTGTGAGTTTTCGAGAGTTTCCTGATTTTGTGGACGCTGGGAAACGTTTCCCCAGGAGCCCCCGGGGCGTAGGGAGCGAGGGGGGCGCGCCCCCGACCTTGGGGGGCGAGTCCCCGTGTAACACTGGTAATCAGCGTGCCGATTTTGGTTGGAGAAATGTCAATGCAGGGATTTCGTTGATCATGCATCGATTCTTGTGATTATGTTGATAAGCTTTCCCCCAAACTAGCTTCTTCTTGATCTGATGTTTCGGAGACCCTTGATACACTTTAAATTGAGCATTGGAATCTTTATTATGTACTATCTTGTCACCTTGTCAGTTGATATTATTTCACCAGTTACGACACTTCGGTTTTAACGTCGATTGAATGTGTAAAAGTTTCATTAATCATAATTTGTTCCGTGACTTTTGAAAATATTCTTGATTCATTTGGTTTGATAGATGTCTCTTTGTCAAAATTTGGAACTCTGATATCTCCTTTTGTTTTATTCTCTGAATCGCTAAACTTCAGTTAGCAAGGATTGATTTTGTTTCCTAGAATTTTAGTTTCCTTATTTTCCTCTGATGAAAGCTTGTTGATATTTTTCCATTCATCCTCTTGAACACCTTGTTTCTGCATGTCCCGCTATTGTTATTCCTAGTCACATTGATTTGCGACATCTTGTAGAATTAGTGCTTAATCCTTGACTTGCAAGTTATAAATTGTTTTTCCTAATTTCTGTGAATGTTTTTTGAGTTTTTTTCCTTGTTTTTGTGTATCCTGTTGTTGTGATTACTGGTCACATTGAATTGTAACATCTTGTAGAATTGGTGCTTAATCCTTGACTTGCATGTCATAAATTGTTTTTACTAATTCTTGTAATTGTCTTTTTGAATTAATTTTCGTTGTTAACACACTCTTCCATTTTACATTTTAATACAAGAACTTCGTCTTTAAGGTCTTCATTAGCATTCTTAAGATCTTTGATTTTCGATTTATATTGAAACGATTCTTTTAATAAGAGATTCTGCATTTTCTTTGTTCCTTGTTTCTAGAAACCATTCCATTTTCTTTGTAAACAAATCCCATATTTGCTCCCAATGTCCACGGATGATGTTCGTGGGTTTATGAACAAGTATAACTGAATTTAAATTCTTAAGTTCCTTCCTTTAGAATTTGAATTGATTTTTTTTAATAATACAACTCTTGTAATACACACACACTACCATACTTAAGGGCATGACCATGCATATGAATAAGTATAACTCAACTCAAATTCTTAAGGCCCTTCCTTTAGAATTTGAATTGATTTTTTTTTAAATAATACAACTCTTGTAATAAACACACACACACGCGGATACACTACCACTACCATACTTAAGGGCTAAGTCACCAGGTTCGCTGTTTTCTCCCTTGAAAATTGCAAACCGATGAATATTTTAGTCAGCCGAATTTTTCCTTCAAGTTCGGTGCATTTAATTTCGAACTTACCACCGTATATTCTCTCCATTGTGAAGCTGTCGTATATTCTCTCAGTGTCAGTGAAATAAGTGGATAACTTTTCACACTGCGCAGAGGGCCGACGCTAGCAGGTGCTGTCCGCTGCTGTGAACTCGAAAGAGGACAGTCACAGATTTGTGACTGTTGTAGACTCCCCACGGGCTGATTCCACCGCTGTTGTCAACTCAAAAGAGGAGGCTCACAAACTCGCAACTGCTGCAGACTCCCCGACGGCTGGCAGTGAGTGGAGTCTGCTCTCACAGGGTGCCCTGGGTTCGTTTTTACATTCAACTATTTTATTATTTTTAAGTTCATTGTTTTAGGTTCATATATTTATTGTTTACGTTATTATTTATCATTAAACTTGTTTGTTGTTTGTGATGTATTAATATTAATATTAAAAAACTTAATTAATACTATCACTCATGTTAATTTTATTATATATATTATATATTATTATTAATGGTTAATACTGAGTATACTAAAACCAAACTAACATTAACACATGAATTATTATAACAAATATTAATATTAACATAATACTATAAAATGATATATATATAGAGTCTCTTGAATTTAATGCCGAATTTTATCACGAAAATTTTCATTGCCGAATTTTTGATGGACTTTAAAGCCGCCGAATTCGAACCAAGTGACTTAGCTTAAGGGCACAGCTATACATACGACATATGGGATACAATGATTACATAGTCAAATGTATTTCACAATATTGTATAAACCAAGTCGTAACTTTTCAAGTATTCCAAGCAAATATGAAAGGATAGGAGGGCGAGAGTTTTGAGAAATTTCCTTTATTATATAACCTTAAATATTTCCTTTATAATATAACCTTAATTTTATTTAAGGTTATATTATAAATTTTTTTTCTCGAAACTCTTGCCCTACTGTACTTTCATATTTGCCTGGAATATTTGAAAAGTTACGTCTTGGTTTATACAATATTTTGGAATACATTTGACTATAGTGTAATCTTAGTAGCCTATATGTCGTATGTATGGTCATGCCCTTAGTATGGTAGTGGTAGTCAGTGTCCTTATCGTGGTGAATCACGAGGCACGATGACTTGAATCATGTCAACTGTAATGCAACAATGGTTCTTGTCTGTCATTGTGATTATGTAAGCAGCAACAATTGTTCAGAACATTACCACCACATATGTATGTGCCATTGGACACTACAAACCTGGATCTGGCATGTACCCACCAAATGGACCCAACTGTGGTTGGAGGAATGGCCAAGTTTAGTAACGTTTGTGGTTATGCAGTTGTTAGCACAGAGCTACGTTTTGGACAAAATTCTGTTCTCAATTTCAACACCACCCTTTGTAGTAATTAATCCTTGTACACTTTGTTCTCTTGGTATGGTCACAGTGTTAAGTTCCACCCTTTTCTCCTCTACTGCTGTAATAAAGCAAGTCTTTAGAGGCCCCATGGTATACCCTGTTTCCATTTTGTTCTTGTTTCTGTGTACTCAAGAAAATTGACATTCATATGGATTGTAAGTGATAGTTATATGGATGGTTTTGGTTTGATGTACCTCTGCTTCTTTATTGTTTGTGACTTTGCAATAATATAATTTTTTAGCTTGACATTTGTGATGTTAGGCTCTTTCTTTTCCATGGTGATAACACTTCTTTTTCTCTATTTATTCTTTCTTTTGAATGTTATGTTACATACATAGATGTGGAGGTTGTAGCCTTATATTGTTTTGAGGGAATGAAACTTCTTGTAAACCTAAGAGCTTTTTCTCTGAGTTATCCTTGACTGTTACTATTTAGTATTTCTATATCTTGGATGTCTAATAGCTCAGCTTTGTTCCTTGTATTTCTTCTTAAATCTTAGATGTAGACTTGAACTATTTGGTCTAGGATAGTGATGAGACATGAGTTGCAAGCAGTTCCAACTTCCCATTCACAAGTATATTTCTTGATTGTGCCCTTTTTTCATAATAGAGCGAGTTTTGCAAAAAAATCTTTATTTACCTATGTTGGAATCTCTTTATTTTTTTTCTTAAATATTTCTCAAGTCACTGATATGCTCTGGGTTTTGGCATTGCACCAAAGGAATCAATCACAGGAAGATTTGTCTAAGAACATTGATGCCACTCTAATTTTTTTTATCATTCTACCTTGTTTACCTAAATAGTACCTTGTACTCTTTCGGTTATCTTGTTTTGAACTTGGAGATTACATATGATTTTATTAATGAATCCTGATGTTGATCTTGATAGATTTGTTCCATAATTTGAAAAGGGGTTTCCTCGGCTTAGTGGCAGAGTTACATTCTGATTGTATCCAAATCAAGTGTGTGATAGTCAGATTCAGAAAAATTCTGCTAACTTGGGACTTGACAAAACTAGGTGATTTGATAAAAACTCAGTTAACAAAATTCTGGTAATAGAAAAAGAACTCAAAATACAAGGAATTTTGTGCAAAAGAATAATAATGACATTTCCATCCATAAAATCTATAAAACAACAATTTTTGCATTTCTAAACATGAAATGACCAAATGAGAATGAAATTCTTAGGTTTGAGTGAAGTTTCCCAATCCCAGTTTTCCAAGATTCTGTCAAGTTTTAGTGCCCACCCTAAGTTTCAATCTGCTGAATATGAGTGTTTTTAAAGAAATATCACAAATTTAAAGGCAGAAATTAAACAACAAATGCACTATGAAAATTTTCAGACACCGAGTTTCGGCAAACTGCCCAGGCAAAACCCCCCAAGGGGAAACCTGTTTGTGAGAGAGAGTAAGTTTTATTATTCCTTCTTCTGCAGCAGAATTATAACAGCATTAATGTCCAACTTATCTCAAATTCTGTGCACACTAGCTATTCTCGAAATTCGTGCCAAATTAAATGAAAGTTCCTTGCTCAAACTCCCACGTGCCTGTACGGTACTGTTTGGCCCAACAACTTGAAATTCGTTCCAGTGCAGAATTCAGCCAGTCACAAATTGCCAATGTTCCCCCAAGTTTCTGGGATGCAGGGGCGTGGGAGCGGGGAAATGCACATTGGGGGACGTGTGGAGACCACCCCCAAATTTTAGAGAAATTCAGGGGGGACGGGGTTACGTTGAGGTCATAAAAATTATAAAAATATAATAATATTCTAATTCTTGCCAATAACGATTCATCCTGTATAAACATAATTTAAGTTGCTCCCTACAAATACAGTCCAATTCTTCAATAATTCAACACACTTCAACATTGTGTAAATCCATGGCATAGATGTTGCAATGGGGAAGTGTGACCAGAGGAGACCCTATTTCTTCATGATTCCAGAGGGCATCATATTATTTGAATATTTCAAGTACAACATACAATTATGCAAGAGTGAACTATTGATCCTATGTTGGGATCCTATTCATCAATAGCACCATATGCCCACCTCCTCTAGGTTTTTAGCCCTTGCATCTACCTTGAATCTCGAAGTCGATCTTTGAAGGACATTACTCAACACCCTACAATTTTGATGAAACTTCCTAAACCAAGCATTAAAATAAGGTAGAATTATAAAAAAAATCATTCTTAATAAGTGATTTTGCTTGACTAAAGGGTACATTTTGATTAAGGTCATGATAGAGGAGTTTAACAATCAACACCACCAACATCCAGGTACATAGAGAGGTTGATGTGCTTGATTAAATCACAATCCCTTAACCACATACATGATAAAATCCAGTGGAAACGTTGCATTCCTGAAATCCTGAAAACTGTTAAGTCTGTTGAATTCTGAAAGGAATCTAAAATTCAATTTTTGCATATGAACTCCAATGAAGTTGGAAGTTGGAACCACTCTCAAACATCCTGGAACAATTAATGGTAATGTTAAAAATTTAAGTAAAAGGATTTTACTCTAAGAATGTAACATTACCATTCCTATTGGAGCACCTTGGAGCCCCCTACTTCACCGGTGCGTGCTTCAAAACAGGGGGACGAGCTCCCCCCTGCGTTTCCCCAAGTTTCATTAAATTGGGGACGGGGCGAAACGTTTCAGTAGGAGCCCCCAAGCCCCCGGGGCGTGGGGAGCGAGGGGTCGAGCTCCCAACCTTGGGGGGCAAGTCCCCGTGGAACACTGCAAATTACCTCGAAAATTGTGCCTGTCATCTGTCTTGATTTTTGTGCCTTCTGTGACGTGTTTGACAACACTGATTCAAATGCTCTATTCTTTTGTCGAGGTTGTAGTTAACAGTCTGTCTTGAATGTCAACAAATTTGTCATCAAAGCCTTCATTTTGTTTATCATTTTTTATATCTACTTTAATAATGTTGATGTGAACAATATACTCCTCTATGGCCATGCTGCCTTAATTCTAATTGAATATAGGTCAGCCCATCAAATAAAACAATCACTGTTGTTTGTTACGACAAAAATCTTCCATTAGATCTATATATTTAAGAAAGATTTTCAGTGATTTTAACCACATTGAACTTGTTTAGGGTTCTTGACATCTCATTCTGCTCTGGTCATCTTCAGGTCTTCCCATAGGGCTTTTGAAATTCCCACCCTGCTTAATGATTGCAGATTCATGTTTGAATTTGTCCTGGTTTCATGTGGGGTTTTGCGAATTTTTGGCATGGTTCTCGCTTTTTTCCTTAGTCACAACTCTAGTTTCCTTTGTTGTGGGATTAGCATTGTGTTTTCTGGCATTGGTTTGGCCCTGTTTTTTCAGTTGAGAACTTGAGACCCTAGTTTCCTTTGTTCAGAGGCCTGGGCACAGTGATGTAGTTTGTGGGTTCCAGTCATGATGAAACTTGGGTTCTAATCATTTACTGTCCCAGCTATTGAGGAATCCATCCTGAAACTTGTACTAGTGCTTGGAGTTTGTGCCTTGAAGCCTTGGTCCCAAACTAAAATCACCTATTCTTGGTCTTGGTTGCAATGTGCACTGTACGTTGCTTGAGGTAAGATCTGTGGCTGGTGGGAAGTCTGGGGCTTATCCATGAGGGCCTGCAGCCTGCAGCCTGCAGGAGCGACCTCATAATTTTTTTTTTATTTTAAAATTTTGCTTTCTGTTAGCTGAACCAGTTGCAGTCCTCGTGTTTTCTGACAATGTTCCTTTGGATTGTGACTCAAATTGGTCAACCTGAACAACAGCCATGGGGCAAGGCTTTGATACCAATTTTGTTACAATCTTTAATATTATATTTGCACACAAAATGTAGAGTGATTCATATCTTTGTGCGCCTTGTCTTTGTGTAGTCTATGTGCCTTCATTCTTATGCACTATGTACGGATATAATATTAATATTGTAACAAATATAAATTATAACAATAATCATATAATGATATTGAAACGATTGATGATGATTATTGAATTAGAGCTATGTACAGCATGAGTGGCATGAGTGGGCCTAATGGTTAAGAGCATGTGTTTCCTCTTAGGAGGTCACGGGTTCAAATCCAGAGGGGGGTAGTGTATGTACACCTCTGTAGACTTTAGCAGTTAAATCGCTGCGCAGAGGGGGGTCCCTTGTCCCACAAACAAGGGGGTCTCATACACCAATTTGGTGTCTCGCTTGGCGGTGACCTTAAAAATAGATTATTATTATTATTATTATTATTATAAAGTTATAAATACATACAAGGATGTTAAATCATGCCTTTTGGTAGGGGATTTACTATAATTACAATGTTTGGATAATAAATGTTCATTTATGATGTTCATCTCATATATCATGACTTATACATTAATAAATATTATATTGGCATAATGTACACTAGATATATTACGCACTGACATCTACTCTCACAAAATAGTTCTATTCACTGAGATATTAGGGAGCTAATGCAATGTATGCTGCAAGTTTAACAAGGTTTTGAGGATCATGTGAAAATTCCAATCCCAGGTGACTACTGTCTTTATGTCTTAATCAAACAAAGCTTTTATTTAATGGCAGAAATACAATTCTTCACATAGCATCAACCACACAATAGCTGGAAAGTAAATAGCAGAGGCGTAACAAAACAATTATACACATGCATGAAATTTCTTCTTCAAATCAGCTTATCATTAACGTAATCAAACCTACAAAGGAACCTCCATAGTTGATAAAAACCATCAGCTGCATGGAAAACAAAATTCACTCCCACCTGAAGTGTACAGCCTGATGAAGAGTAGTCAGCCTGCAGGGAAACTGAGGTGCTGCTGTACTGATGCCAGATGGCATGACACTGTTCAAATGGCTGTATGGACTGCACATCACTGATATATCTGTACAAATCCATCAGTATGGCTGTATGCAATACTGCTGTACAACACTGTCTTCAACCTGCAAGTCTGCTGGTTGATCCTCTTCCTGCAGATCTGCTTTCTCTCTTCTCTTCTGGTCTGCTGTATCTGTCCGACAAAACTGTGTCTGAACACTCTATCTTGACCTGCCTTTATACTTTAGCTGAAACTCTAATCTCACAGTGAGATGTATGGTTGAAGTTAATCTAAATCACTAATGTATAAATACACTTGTTTCCAAAAAAAACATTACAGCTATGCTGAATTCACTGCTTCATTTTGAAGATCATACTCGTTTCAGAGGAAAGCATTGTAATTATTCTGACCTCACTGCACTATTGAATTTGCAGAAAAAAATAATAAACACATTATAAGTTGACCTGACCCTGCACTGTTATTTTTCTGCATCTGTTCTGCATTATGTTTTCAACGTTCTATATGTGCATTAGTCTTCTACAAAGTCTAAAGTCTGTAAGCTAAACATTATATTATTACAATTACAGAGATACAACTTTTTGAGATTGTTTATCTCATCTCAAATTCAAATTTGCAGCATAATCAATTAATGAACTTGAAGTGAGATGTTATGTTAGATGTATGCCCAGTGTTATTCTTTGATTTCCCAGGTGGCTCTAGGGATTGTTCAACAGCAGTTTGTAATAGTTAAGAGCTGGAACTTCAGTGGCAGGACTGAGATTCGGTCCTTAAAAAAATTGTGGTGAATAATAAAATGTACAAGCCAGCATCTTTTACCACGGACTGTATTATTTAATACAAGGACATGCATCTTTTAATTTCTTCTCTTTTATAAACATCTAAGAGGCATGTGAGTTGAAACGTTTCTACATATAAATTGCCTGAGGGATTTATCCACTTTCATTTTGATACTGCTATAAATAGAGTAAATTATTAGCCTAGTTAATTTATGCTTCCATCTATTATTACCTTGATAATTTGGAGTTTTAGGCAAAGCATTTGTCTTTGGAAATGGAGTCTAACTAGTGAGCATGAACAGAAGCTGATTGAAAAATGTATCCTCTTCATATTATTGGTCTGTTTTGCATTCTTTTAGTGCATCCTTTTCTTCTCAAAATCTCATTAGCTCATTTCAGCTTGCTTTTAATCATAGTAGCAAGATTTGGTGGTATTGGTCTTTGTTGTACTGAAATTCAGGGGATTTTCCATACGGTATGGATATGGTAGGATCACCATGTTTTTGATTGTTAATGTTATATATATTTCATGTGTTTGATGCCTGTATAACCGTAAGCCATAAAAATAGCTCAGAAACCTTAAAAAATATTAATAAAATAACTAAAAATACTGATAAATAGAAATTTAACTAAATAGCCAAGTTTTCAAGGAATGAATTATTAATTCTTATTTGTTGCACGTTCTTGAGGCAGAAATTCTTGTAAAATTTGCAACAAAATGCATATTTTTCGTATTTATAAGGTGTACACTTTGTATTGGAGTTGTACTGGATATTTTGTTCAGTATTTTTTTTCTGTTCTGGATCATATTTAAATTTGTATCTATATTCGAATCTTGCTACTATGCTGTAAATCACTCCTCACACAATCATCTGTGGTTTTCTTACAGACAATAGCAACAGTTTGCATGTTTCTTGCTGGAAAGGTGGAGGAGACACCTCGACCTTTGAAGGATGTTATTCTTGTATCATATGAGATATGTAATAAGAAGGATCCCGCAGCTATTCAGAGGATCAAGCAAAAGGTGAATTTCTTTCAACGTTTCTTTTCACTGTTTAAATCACTTTTGATTCTCCACCTTTCTCATATTTTGTTCTAATATATGCTTTAATTTATTTTGAGTCCAGATATCCTAAATTTGACTGATTTGATCCTGGACAAACTATCTTATGCACCTTTAGTAAAGGGGACAAAGTTCTTGTACATTTGTTTATTCTTCTCTCTCAAGATTTTGATTTTTGTCTGCAATACAGGAGGTGTATGAACAACAAAAGGAATTAGTTTTGCTTGGTGAAAGAGTTGTACTTGCAACATTGGGTTTTGATCTGAACGTGCATCATCCTTATAAACCCCTTGTTGCAGCAATAAAGAAATTCAAGGTTGCTCAGAATGCACTTGCTCAAGTAGCATGGAATTTTGTTAACGATGGGTAGGTTGGTCTCAGTATATTTTGCAATGTTTTAATTTAGGGACTGCAGTTTGTGATTGGAATCTCTCTTTTTAGTCACTTGGTTTTGAGCATATTGAAATCAAGCAGTGGAAGGGGTGTGCAGGCTGCGCACTTCTCTCTGCCTCCAGTTCAAGCCTCATCACATTGCTGCTGGGGCTATCTTCCTTGCGGCCAAGTTCCTAAAAGTGAAGCTACCCTCTGATGGGGACAAGGTGTGGTGGCAGGAGTTTGATGTGAATCCACGACAGTTGGAAGGTCTGCCCTCACAGAATCTTGCTATCTCCCATAAAGGCCCATTAGGTTGTGTTTGTGGAATTTTTTCTTAGTAGGTTTTTGTTTGAATTAGTTTTGAGTTACAAAGTACCATTTGAGCTACAAATAGCACTTGAGGAAGACAATGCCCCGATCCTGATAATATTAAGAGGGTGAGGGTGGGGGGAGACAATTTTCATTATTGTCTCCCCTCACCCCCTGCCCCTTGTAATATTATGAGGGTGGAGGTGGGGGGAACAATGTGCAGTATTGTCTTCCCTCATCCACACCCTCATAACAAAATATGCATTCCCTTAGATGAGGGTGGGGGTAGGGGGGGAGATGATAATGCACATTTTATTATGAAGGTGGGGGTGGGGGAAGATAGTAATGCATACCAGGGTTGGAGGTGGGAGTGAGGGAATATATTGTGCATTATTGTCTAATAATGCACATTGTCTCCTTCCACCCCCCACTAATCCATTATTGTCTTCCCCCACCCCAAATAGTGCACTTTGTCTACCCTACCCCCACCCTCATTGTCTCCCCTCACCCCCACCATCACCCTCACCCTTATAATATTATGAGGGTGGGGTCAGACAATTTGCATTGCATAAACTTAATTAGGGATATCAATGAGGTGAAACCTTTCCTGCTGATATAAATGCATGCATGCAGAAGTCAGCAATCAAATGCTGGAACTTTATGAACAAAACAGAGCCATTGCTCCTTCACGGGGAAGTGAACCCGATGGAAGTGTAGGCACCAGCAATCGTCAGAAGTCAGGCAACTCTCTGTTAAATAATGAAGATTATCCATCTACAAATGGTCATATGCAGCTTTCCAGTGGACCACTTCAAGCAGAGGATGGAAACCATGTACTCAAGAGTGATGTTAGTGCTGATGTCCTAAACACAAGGACACATGTTACTAAAACCTCTAATATGAAGCAGACCATGGCGAGTTCCAATTCAGATATTGAGCAAGTCTATAGTGAAAATCAAGGGTTTTCCGAGGGAAATGTAAACACCAATCAACCAAGTGTTCAAGATGATCTAAAATATGATTTGGATCCATCTTCCAACAGCAGAGGAAGGGAAAAAGCTGATGAGGTGGCCAACTTAGCTAAGTTGAATAAAACAAAGCACTCTCTTGATGCTTTTGAAAGAAAGGAACCAGTTGATTTGAGGAGGGATATGAAAGGAGGGCTAGATGATGAACTACAAGAGAATAAATCAGGGGATGAAATCAGAGGTGTAGGTCTTGATGAGATTAATAAAGATAAGGTCAAGGCAGCCTTGGAGAAAAGAAGAAAATCTCGTGGAGAGTTAACAGATTCAAGGCCTTCAGCGCGGAAGATGGACATTATTGATGATGATGATCTTATTGAGCGAGAGCTGGAAAGTGGGGTAGAGGCTGCTGCAGAAGCAGAGAGGGCAAAGCAGGAGAGAAAAGATGCCTGGTCCAAGTCTTTGTATAAAGTAGAGCAAGAAGGTTCAGTTGTCAGAAAAGACCGTCTAGATGATGCAGATAATGTAGGAAAGCGAAAACGGCAAAATGAGGAGAACTCCAGTGAAAGGAAAAGGTCAGTGCCTTTTGATCCAGTTGATCCTGCTGGTCGAGATCAGGAGCAGGATCTTGTAGAATCTTCCTATGACCGGACAGAAGAAGGAGAGCTTCCAAATACAATGCATGAACTGGTCCACTCCCCTAGGCATGCTGAGAGGCGGTCTTTGATACCCACACAGCCTGAAAAAGGAGAAAGTCCTGTTAATCGTCGTGATTATGGGGGTCGAGAACATGGATACAAGGATGGGTCCAGTGATACAAAACACAGACATGGTTATCATCAGCATCCACATTCTTCTTATCATCAACAGCATCAACATAGAGTTGATGCTGACAGGGATCGCCACCATTACAAGGATCGAGAACATAAACGAGTTAGGCATGACCATGCAAAATGAAAGATGAGAGATAAACAACTACTCAGACATAGCTAGTCTTTGGGTGACTATTATATTCTATGAGCATACCTTAATTTAAGAAGATCTGTGTTTTCCATTGTTCATTTCCATGCTTACCGCAAATAACGAAAAGTGGAAGCCATGGATGTAAAATTGAAGATGAAACTCTGATTTGCAAATTTCTTACATGTAAGCATTCTTGACATTGTAGAGATGTTTGGCAGTAAATGCCTCAATTAAATACATCTCATTTATTACACTTGTACTTTTTTTCTTCTTCTGATGGATCTTTGAAGTGTCTGCACATTTCTCTATTTTGCTTGAAGAGATGTTTTAATTAGGGATGCATAGAAGCATGTGAAGCATTTGCCACCTTGTATACATTATGAGGGATATTACAAGTATAGTGCAAAGCGGCCAATTCTTCTGTTTTGTATTCTCAGCAGGTTTTGCCAAATTGTAAACAAGCATTTGGGTCCTGAAGCACGTGAAGTTTGGTCATACTGGCCTTCAGCAGTTTCAATATTTTTGGCTAGAAGGGACAATGCTGTTCCTCAGGTTTGCCAAAATGCGAACAAACATTTGGATCAAAAGTTTGGTCATATTGGCCTTTAGCAGTTTCATTGCTTTTGGCCAGAGAGGAACAGCGTTGGTATAGCCTTGATTAGACACTACTAGTAATTCAGTCCTTTTACAACATGACAATTTGCTTGAAGATCTCTGTTGTTTGTATGTTGTCTGTCTTATACTCTTGTATGTTGTAGTATCCAGTTAATGGAAACATTAAGATTCCATGTTTCTTTCCATTTTTGGGACAGATTTAGTTCGTTTCTAATGTCGTGGAAATCAATTGACTTAACATTTATTTCAGTTAAATTCAGCATTCCTTTCTTTTAGTGGATGATTAAAGATTCAAGGCTATTTCTTTGCATCAATCGTTTCTGTGATGAGCATTAAAGTTTAACATAGAGGTTCACATTTATATTTTGTTGACTTTTTATCATATCTAATGGAAGTGCTGTAATACCAAAGTTCACCCGATGCATTACATTTTCTTAACATTGGGTGTAAAGCAGGCAACAACTTTCAAGGTTTTCTACAGCTTGCCCAACATATTGACTAGTGAAATTTACTTTACACTTAAAGTCAAATTTACTCGTTTCCATTTGGAGGAAAACATTACACTGAAATAAATAAAAACGATCATGTTGGATGTATACACTTTAGAAACTCGAAACTGGGTTGAGAAAACATCAATTTAGGGTTGGAGCAAATAACAAACAATTTAACCTTTTTATCTAAAGCCGTTTAGCTTTTACAATAAATAAAACAATCACAACATAAAGAAAATGCACATCCCTGTGGGTTTAAGTAAATTTTAAATTCTTACCCAAAATTCGGGAAAAACCAAAATAAACCTGAAATAAATTTACTGTTCTTTATCAAGTTTGTGAGATGCCCCCAAATTTCACAGCATAGAGTGGCCGTCTATTTCTAATGTTTTTACGAAGCACATACAATTCATCAAAATACAGCGTGCACTTTGTCAAACAACTCACTCAGTGGTATTTTATTTTGTTGCAAGGACTTAGCTTGCCTGTGATCATTGTAATGCAACATGCTCTTAATTATCTGAACTCCAAACAGATATACTTCCAAGAAAATACGTAGCTCACCTGTGATCAGAAGCTTTTATTTATCAAAATTTCAAATAACTTACTTGTGATCATTGTAATTCAAGAAGTTTTTTTATTATCAGAATTCCAATGAGATATACTTCCAGTATGGTTTTAATATTCATTGTTTGGTTGTTTCAACTCCAAGATATACAGCGTACGTGACAAAATAGCTAAATGAAGTTGAATGTCCACAATGAATGATAACATGTTTGTAAGAGATTATTAATGTTAATACTGACGTTTTTAATGGGGTAACTGCCATTGTTATTATTATGGCATTTTATTGACCAGGGATGATGTGTTGTGCAAAGACAATCATGAAGGAATTAGTTCTTATATAAAAGGTTGTGGCTTGCCAAGCACTAAATCTAGTCCTCTGGTGGCTAGGCTAGACTTATTTAAGGATTTATTTTCCTAAGCAAGTCGAATGAGCAATCTAACAACAACAAAATGATTTTTAACTTTGGCAAAGTTGGCCCATTTAATTATGTTAACGACCATTGCAAGAGCACTAGATTTAGCAACTAAGGTGTTTGGTAATGGTCCTTCCTACATTTTTAATTGACAATCCAACATAGTGCAACAGCAATCTTGCCAAGGAAAATCTAGGAGCTCCACTATGTGCTATCGTGATGTTAGTTTTGTATCGAGGCCAATGTAATGAATGCCTGAAAATAACCACCAGTGGCTATTACACAAATAAAACGAGGTGTCCCTAAAATTTATAGGGATGAATAACAGTAGATGCTTTACAATAGCCCTTGTGATGGTATATATAAAAATGCATTGATGGTTGTGCATTGAAATGACTCGAATTATGATGCTTTATTATTATGATTATGATCATTTTAATTTAATTTTATATATTATTAATTATTATTATTAAAGTTATATCTATCTTATGTATGTTATGTTGCCTCCTTCAAAATGCTTTATCCACTTGTTGATTCTCATCATCCATGGTCATCTATTTATATAATTAAATGCTTTGTCCACTTATTGACTCTAATCATCGCTTTATCCACTTGTTGATTCTCATCATGCATGGTCATCTTTTTATACAAGTAAGTGCTTTGTCCACTTATTGACTCTAATCATCGTCTATGGTCGTCTATTTGTAAAGTCAATGTTTTGAGTAATGCCGATAGCGATTGGTAAAGCTTGCATTCATTGACATTGATACTCAACCATAGAAGAAGATTCTTTATTTTCATTTGGTATTTTTTTAATTTTCATTTAGTATTTATCTTCCTCACGATCAATTTCTAATGATTTATACTTTGTTGGATAAGCATTGGATTTGATGCACAATTGATTGTTGCTGTTGTAAAAAAAAGTGGCTCAAATTATAAAATTGCTTCATTATGTGATAAAAAAAGTCCAGAAAACCAATCTCTACCTTTAATGCTAACTTTGCTAACTTTGTCCCAATGATTGTATACCTTGTGTCTCTTGTGTCAGCTTCTAATGTATACCTTGTGTCTCTTGTGTCAGCTTCTAATGTTTGAATGACATCAACTATTGTGTTATTTTCGAAACATTTTTTTGAATGTGGCATCAAAGATATATAAAACATAACGTTTGGAGTCTCTTTCATTTGGAAACCATTTGTGTAAGACTGCTTTGTGTTTCTTAGTTGCTAGAACTTTCTTTGAGTTTTTGTTATTTCCTCCATCTTGCTTATTTGGCACATCTACTTTGACAACAATTGAATTGTCTTTCGTTGTTGTGCCATTCCATAGGGTGAGAGTACATGTGCAAAAGTTTGTGCCATTCCATAGGATGAGAGTAGTACATGTGCAAAAGCTTTTGTTGTAGTAATTCATTAACATTTATACCAGTGATACCAATGCTTTTGTCCTTCCAAAAAATCTCTCATTGTTAGTTGATTATTCTAGTTTTACTCGACATTGGATATATATTTTTAATATCTCCCTGATATTTTTGCGTATCTTTGTCTTCATTTTGAAATCCATTCTTTGTACTACCAAATGATACATTTCATCAAGCCACCACTACATCTCTTAATTTGTTATTTTGGCAATTTTTTGTAATACATTAGGCCAGCCACATTGCCAAAGTTGAACCTTTTTAGTAATACATCAAGCCACTAAATTTTGCAATTATATATATATATATATATANTGATCCTCCTTTTAGCATGACATGGAAATGGTGTGTATAAAAAAATCCGTAAGAGTTAGATGTTTTCATCAATGCTTTGTAGTTGTGATAGATGATAGTTTTGGTCACGACTTCTCGCACATGGAACAAGAGGTTCAAATTTCAAACAAGACAAAGGGTGGAAGTTTCATTGGCATGCTGTAGTAATGATAGGTGGTAGTGATAGTCATGTTTTAGTCTAGCAATAACCATATCTTCTAAAGGTGGAATTGAAAATTAGATTGTTGAAAGAAAATAATACTCTTAATCAAAACATTGAATTCGAGCCCTTGGGATTTAATTTCATGTAGAGTGATAGATGATAACATAAATATTTGTTTTTGTAAGCCAAATTTTACTCCAGATTACAGATAATAAAAGATACACAGTCTGTGGCTAGCTTTTCCTTGAGAAAACCCGATCGACATCAAAACTATAATCACGCTGACTAGAAAGACTGAGCCTGTAAGCACACATACTAGCTACTTTATTCTTATTTACTACTAGACAATAATTCTCCTAGTCTTAAGTAAAAACAAACTATATAAACATCCTTGAAACTAGGAATCACCGGAAATAATAACAATGGTGGGCATCTCAGGGTCTACTGGTGTAGAGTTGGTTTTCCCTTGAGGAGCTCTGTCCTGGAAGACCATTCTTGTAGTAGCCTTCATCGACATGTTCATCTTTGCTCCAAGCTCCACTTAGCCTCTAGCTAGGAGTTTGAGGGTTTCAATGACTGGCCTTAACTACTTATGGGTTTCATCTAGCTGGAGTAAAACCCCCTTCTCTTTTTCTTGTTCCATAATGGCTTTCCCAAGAAGAGTTTTAAGCTACCAATATAGAGGGACAGTTTTCATGTGTTTGGTTTCTCTAGTTCTAGAAGAACCAACATCCTCCTTCATTAGCATGGGTGTCCTCCACACTGGTTACATTCGTTTCTCCTTTCACCCATTCTCCATTTTTCCAATTTGAGCTTGATTATGGTTCAAAATCTCTTTATTGTAAGTAGCCTTGGCCATCTTATTCTTCATGAGAAACCTGGGCATGTGCACGGGGCTTGGATGCCTTCTGTTGGGTTGCTTCCCTTTCTCCATTCTCGGTCCCTAAAGGGTAGACCGCAAGGTTTGAATCATAGAATCTTGTAGGTGAAACAAAGACCTGGATAAGCAAAATAGATACCCCTACGGAACAAAGACCTCGACGAATCAGTAAAATATACTTTACATCTTCAGAGCCACCAACATTCTCATCCAACATGGTGCATCACCACTCCTAGGTGCAATTATGGACATAACTTAGCCAAAAATCACCATAATAATAGTTAGACTAGACCACATTTTGCCTTGAACTCACCTTTGTCATCGGTCTTGTTACTGTCCCGCTTCATCATTCTCCACCTCCAGTGTCCATGCCTTCCTCAACCCTTTTGCTTCATCATTTCTGTAGTAAATGACCCTTGTGCCACTTGTCAAGTTGGTCGAAGTGATGCCCAAGCCACTCCCGCGTGTCTTGGCTATTGCTAGGTACCCTACGTGGGGAAATGATAACATAAAAAATATTTGAAGGGTTGAATTCTATTTTATTTTACATTTTAACCATTGTATCATGGAATGGGATTCAACGCTCTAGAACATTGAATACTTAATTCAAATTCATTAATATCTTTATTCCATTTACATGTTGGCTCTCTTTTTCTCTTTGCTCTCTCTCTCTCATAATGAGTGTTGTGAGTGATCCATTGCGTTTTCATTTCCCTGTGTTGTGTGTTGTTTTGAGATAATGTGATAATATTATTATAATAGGGGGATGGACACATGCAAAATGCTTCATTTACCACACATAAATTTATTTGGAAAAAAAAATATTTGTGTAAAGAAAACATAAATAATTAAAGAGTTTGCATTTTTTTCGCAAAATATATTTGATTGGATGGGGTATTGAGTTATAAACACCCTTGAAAATTATTAATCCTCTCAAAATGTTGAACTTCTCTCAAGAATTCCTTAACTAACCTTTAAAAAGTAAAATATCAAATTGTTGTTGGTGCATTTATGGTCCATAACCTTTAAAAAGTAAAATATCAAATTGTTGTTGGTGCATTTATTGTTCAGATTTGATTATTTAGTAAGATAATCCATGGGTTTTTATGTTTCATAACAAAATACATGAATTATGATGCATGTGCCATTTCTAGAAAATAGTTATATTCATAATAATTTCTTAGCACATTGAAAACATTATGATCCCTTAAACAAGTCTCTCCTATGTACTATGATTTTTTTTATTTGGTAAGTTTTATTTGTATTTTTATATGACGTGCCTTGTTTAAAACTTCCAATGGCATACATAATGATATGCATTGAATCATATACACTATCATAGGGAACTCCAAATGTTTATATGATTTGCCTTGTTTAAAACTTCCAATGGCATACATAATGATATGCATTGAATCATATACATAGGAAACTCCAAATGTTGAATTTTTTAATGAAGGGATACCAAAGTTTTAGTTATTGTGCAAAAAAGAGATGTAGAATCTATTTATTGGAATTGAGACTCTTTAATGCGGTTTCTTTTGACATATGTTGATACCATCAGAGCCAGAGTCATATTATTAGGGAAAGTGAGAATTTAGAAAAAGCAAAAGTATTCTTCCAGTATCCAAAGCTTATATATTGTTCTGCAAAAAGGACTTGCTAAAAATTGTTACTGCTGTTCAAAACAGTAAACATTGGAGGAGATTATCTCAACTCTTTTACATTGCAATATATAAGAGTAGTGCTCAATCATCTCTATACCAGAAGATAGTTAAAAAAGGATCTTTGCTTAACCTCGAAGATAACAAAATGTTGATATCGGAAAAGATCCTCAATCCGATTTTGAGGCAAAACTTGCCAGTGTCCAATGGGAGCGAATCTCACCATATACAAGTTTACCTGTTTCTACTGTGTCTTCAGTTGCATATGTATTCCTATTTTGTTTTTTGCTCGTCTTCAAGGATTCCTCTCACCTGGTTTTGGCCTTCATTGAGCTTGCAAGCTTCCTTTGCTAGATAATCTGCTTACATATTGTTTTCTCTGTAGACGTGTTTAATGGAGCAAAAGGAGAAATGATCTTTTAATTCCAATCCCCCGTTGAGCATGTGTTGTCAAATATTTGTGCATCTGCTTGTGGCATTTATCCAATTTATTGCTACTTGAGAGTTCTAGAAGATTTGAGTTCTTGTCATTGTGTTCTCCAGGGCAATAGAGAGGATCGTTATCAAACCTAAAAGCTATGCATAGTCATTGGTATTATGACCCGTCCCTCGCTTGAAAGTCAATTGATTGCCTTAAAAAAAGAGTACATCTCCAACTCCATTCCTTCCAGGATTTCCTTTTGAGGCACCGTCATTGAAACCATATGGAACACATCTATCAAAAGTGATTTCCTTTATTATCTTGGATCGATCTTTCTTTGGATAGATTGCTTTTTGGAGTATATTTGATTTTATAGAGGGCATAGATTGGTTGAGGGGAAACATCATTGAAATTTGCATTATTCCTTGTAATCAAAGTGCTCCAAGCGATGTTGAATGCTAGAGCAGGGAAATATGAATGACGAGCCTGTTTGTACCAGTTGTTCCATGCCTAAAAAAGTGTAGTTCCTTCCTAAGACAAACTTCCCCAAAGATTGAGCCACACTCCAGAATTCCTTAGAGAAGTGGCAATGGAGTAATAGATGATTTACCGATTCATTATTCTCTTTGCATAGTGAGAATATGCTAGGACCCAATCGCCCTCTCTTCTAAATGTTTTCCTATGTGAGAATCTTATTTTTGAGCGCGATTTAAAAGAAAAAAATTGCTTTAGGGGGAGCTATTATCCGCCAATACTTTTTCCACCAAACTATGTCTTATGCATCTAGATAGACTTCTAAGAAGGCTTGATATCCAGTTTTAACCTTATACGTTCCATCTTCAGGATTTAAAGTCCAAGTTAATTTATCATCCTTATTCGAGAGAGAGAGAGATGAAAGCTCTGTTCAGGATGGAAATATAGCTTCTCTAAAGAGGATTGTATTCAACTGGTAATTGAACTTGTTCGACTGATCTCCATTGCCATGTCCATAAATATCTTTTCTCATTCTGATAGATGTCTTTGAGAAATTTAAATCCTTTGTCATTTAGGAGAGAAACCACATTGGGAGGAAGAAGATCGAGTTGGTTTAGATTTAACATTGGATCAACTCCTAGCAGTATTTGATTACCATTTCTCGAGCTCCAAGCAATAACATATTTGATAAGGGAGGAGATTTTTTGCAATGCATCCCAAAAGAATAAGCCTATAGAATCTTTTATAGGTGATCTGAGCCAATTTATCAAAGATGTCAGGGCCACATTTTTTTGATACATAGTATTCTTCCATAGACGTAACCGAGTGAGCACTCTTCATAAACTCTTAGTTGCAAGAGCTTTTGAGAACCGCTGTAGGCCTTTGAAATCCAAACCCTCGAATGCTTTTGGAATACATAAAAATACATAAAATATCCCATTTGTATAAAGGATAACTTTTCCTATCTCTAGCCCTTGTCTATAGGTAGGCTATACATATTTTCTTGATCGAATTTCTAACGGCTTTAGGAATATAAGCCAAAACAATCCAAAAAAAAAGTATCGCCTTTATGACACTCTTAATTAGAGTAACCCTTCCATCTAGGGAGATCCAATGATGGTATCGAGAATTTACCCTTTTCTTTTTTATTTTATCCAATAATTGGTGCCAGTCCAAAACACGTTAATCACTTGCCTTGAGATAGTATTATAAAAATGCATGTTCGTGGAAATATAAGCGTACCAATCTGTATTATTTCACACAGTAATTTACGCCACATTTAAATAACTCCCCAGGTTGTCTTCACAACTAAGATATGGGTTTGCTAAAATCTCATTTAAAAAAATATTTTCACTGTTTCTATGTTAGAGAAATGCACATGGGCCTCATAAAAAATTATGCTTTGATCTAAATATGAACCCAAATCGTGATACAAAATTTTCTAAGATTCTTCATTATCTCTTTATATCTGCATAGGGTTTTACATCTTGAATAGATCCATAAAAGTCTTTTCACAATTCAAACCATAATTTTTAAAAACTCCTAAACATGAAATACATCATTTATTTAATAATAAAACATTAAAAATGCTTAAATTTTCATTAAAACACACCATTAAAAACCTATATTCATCATGATAATTGCAACTTAACCAAATCTAAAAAAAAATGAATTTCAAACATAAAATAGTCTTAGGTGGATCGAGAAAATGCATGCATGAAATGTTAAAATTAATGATTTGTGAAATCAAAAGGTACGCATGTGTGGATCATTTCATCTTTCCAACACTTCATCATTTCCATAATTTTCATCATTGTTCACATTTGTAAATACTCAACCTACCAAAATGCTAAAGTTCACTCATCTTCAACAAAGTGCATGCCCAGGTCAATTGACTAATTTTTTAATTTGAAAAGTGATGGATGCTCCTCATGACTTGACTTGATTGACCTTCCAACAATGTTGTATTTTCACTTATGCACGTTGACCTGATAAACGTGCATTCATGTGTAAATATAAATGTATTATACTATAATATTTCATATTTTAATATCCTCTATATCACTATTTTCACAACCCATTTTCACTTGTGACATTCATGTCTTCCAAAATGTTGTTTTTCAATGATTTTCACTATTTTCTATTGGTAGAAAAATGTACTTCAGCCTTACAAAAATGTATACCATGAATTAAAAATGAAACCAAATCATTATATGAAAATTAGATATACTTGCTCATGATTTTATTCATCTCTTTATATGTTTATATTTCATAAATGAATTCTTAAGAGGCCATTTTATTTTAATTGAACATTTATTACTAAAAGATAAGATGAATTGTAAGTCACACTTTGACCACTTTCAGAAAATTGTATATCTATGTCTCATTAATTCTCCAAACCACGATTTTCAAGATTGTTATTGTTTTCACTTTGAATCTAACAAATTGTTTTTGCGCGCAACCATAAAATTGTTGCATTTACCTCCCATTATTCACACCTCCTTATCAAGGAAGCTGTAGAAATAGAAAATGACCCCTCTTCCAATTATTGCCAATTATGTGTTTTAGTCTCTCCTATGTTCTTGGTTTTTTTTGTTTCTCTTCTTCTATTTAAGTTCTTTAACCCCCCTCTTCCAATTTATTCTCTCTTGGTATTTTCTTTCATTTTTTCCTTTTGTCCTATATCATTTTGATCTAATCATCCTCTCTTTTCTCAAACTCTAAGATGTTTTATTTCTTTCTCTCTATTTATCTTCTCTTTATTTGATTTTGCAAGCCTTCTGAAAATTCCCCACCATTGTAATTTTGTTTAATTCACTTGTCCCTCATTTAAAATAATACATAGATTTATTAATTCCCTCAGTATCTCCTTGAAAATATATTCTCTTATTTTTTCACCTAACATGAATAGTCTTCTCTCTCTCTCTCTCTCTCTATATATATATATATATTCATCCATTATCTTTTCTATATATCATAGCTTGATTTTGACCATGACGATGGGTGGAGTGTCCACTTGAAACATTGGTCATTTCAAAATTCCAACACAATAAATCACAAAAAACTTTGGCACAATGTTGAATCACTTCGGAAGCCTCCATGCCCATAAGCATTAAAAATTGCCAATTTTTACCATGTTCAAATCAACATTGAGTGCGCTAGAAAATACTTACAAACCTTAGACAAATGAATTATTTATCAAAATAAATTTGCCACACTACATTATTTCTTGTATTGTCTCAACCCATTTCTTCAATTCTCTAGACCCATCCCAAGTTATATATATATATATATCTTACTACATTTAAAAAAAAAATGAACAACTCATTAAAATGCATTAAATGTATTATTATAAACTCAAATATAATACCCATTTCATCCTATGTAGTGATTTCATTTCTAAATTCTATTGGCTTGAAAGAAAAATGACATTGAGTAAAGGAAATCTAGTACCAAAATGGACTTATGTAGGAACTTATATGATAATAATCCATGTATTCCAGAACATTATGCCATGTAAAATAATGTTAATTTAGAATTATGAAGTGAGTTTAAAATATTAATGAAAATTTTAAATTTTTGTGCACACACAATAAAATATAATATACATTTAAAAAAAAAGAAAAAGTCTTAATTCCTTTATTTTAAGAAGAAAATATGAAATTGCAGTTAACACATGTTCAATCACTCGAACAAAATATAATTGTTACCATTTATCCGAGAATATGGTTTTATTGAACTGAAATCCCTACAACACTAAAACTAATAGACTAACAAATTGATATCAAATATTACTTAGATTATAGCTTTTCAACAAGTTGCAAAATTGAAATCAAAGTAAGAGTACTTAACCATGTTTTTCCATGAAAATAACCATAAAACAAATCGAATACTATATGTTCAATGCAACAACACTATTAGCAGTTAGAAAAATATCTGCCTAACATGCATGACAACACGTTTTGTATCCTTTAACCCAATGATCTCAAGTAGGCCTACTTGAGAATTCACTGTATGCTTTGACAAACCATTTGCATACCATTTAGTTCTCTAACAATATGTATGCACGTGAAATTATCTAGTTTTTCCAACAATTCCTTGCCCTTATGAATGAGATGATCCAAGTCTAAATTAATATTCCTCCCATGGACAATAATTTATCCACCACTACCTTTGAATCACCAAAGATATGTAATTCTGATGTCTCTTTCCAATTCTAACCCAACTAGGATGAATAAAGCCTTAACCTCCACCATATTATTGCTTCCATACCCAAAATCTTATGAAAAATAAACAGACGAAATCTCTAAAATATATACAACCCTTCCCACCCCACATATGCATGGATTTCCCTATGAATCTCCATACAAATAACACCAAGGCTTATTACGTCTAGGTGTAGTTTATTGATTTACCTCACGGATTTAAGAATTACTTTTGTTTGAATACCATAAAAATCATAGTAAATATTATAGAAGACATGTAACAATCTAATATCCCCCCTTTAAATAAAATATGGAAAGCCAAACCCCTTTCTTCAACCCCACATTTCTCATTCTACATAATGCCCCACACACAATTAAAGGGACAACCTTCGATTCAACTAATTTTTTTCCTCCCACCTTGGTTTGATGATCTCTGTAGATTAATACCACACCAATGGAAAACTCTTCAAATGAGTTAAAATTACATCCATACTTCTATAGAAGAGTGAAAATGAACAATCATATGAACCATAGATTCAAAAGCACATATATAGAAAGGACACCATCCCGAATCGTCAAAGGATCTTTTAACTAGATTGTTTGACATTAAAACCTAGCTTGTTCAATAGAGTCATCCAAAGAAATATCCTAGTATTTAATGGCGCCCTAGTATTCCAATACTTTTGCACCATGATTTCTTGATTTGAACTTGACCATTTGTAAACATTACCTCATATTGTAGCCTTTTTGTATAGTAACTCCAATGGAAACTTTTCCCAAATTAGTTGGTATTCACTCTCTTTGAGTATAAGATAGTTGGCTATCAAATTTCAAGAAAAATATTCCCAGTCCATGACATCTTGATTCTCCCACCCTAGATATTTTGCCTTAAGCCATCCTACCCCCCCTTGTTGATGTATTTGTGACTTCAGAAGATATTCTGATGTATATTATCATTGTATGTTGTTGTACCCCCATTGGGTATGTGTGTTACCCATTTATGGGATGTCTAAATTGTGTCTATACCTTGAGGTACAACCTCCATAATAAGTCGGGGCAATAGTCCCCAGTGTAACATCATGCAATATGTAATTGTGGTCTCTCTAGGAAAAGTGGGCCCCATGTGAGATGACATGTAGGCTCAAGTCTTATATTTGGTTAGTGACTTGAAAGGGTATAAATAGGGAGGAGATCTCCCTCATTTATACACACCTCATGCATTCTCTAAGGCGCATAAGAGAGAGAGACAGTCAGAGGAGGAGAGAAAGATAGCTTCTGAACATTTCTTATTACTGCGTTTGATCATCTTAATATTCTAAAGAAGTTTGCGGGGTTTTATCCTTTATGGTTTCCCCGATGAAAATGTTTGTGTCTTGTGTATATTTTATATCTTATGCATTTTTATGTACTTGTTATTCTTTCAGATAAAGATCCTAGATAATTTAATCATATCTTAAGAAAATCTAACATGGTATCAGAGCCTCTCTGAAAGAAGGAACTGTGCAGCTACGGGAACTAGGGATTCCTAGTTGAAGGTGTTCTCTCCACAGATCATCAAGTAAGGAGGGATAGGCTAAATCGCCTCACTAGGGCACATATATTGGTGGCATCAGTTTTTGAATCAAAGAGGTTTCACTGTACAACTGAAATATAGCTGGAATGGCAGCTAATGGAAATTAGGGTTTCATGCCTGAAAACCCTAGAAGACTGAATTTAGTAATCCTAGAAATTTCTCTATAACTCAATATTGGAGAAGGATCAGAAGCTGAAACTTTTATAGGACGAAGAGAAGGTTGTGTTGTACATTGTGTAAAATTTTCAGCCTCGGATTCACTATAATTCAAGAGATATGGCTCCTCCAAATCAGGGTTCCAGCCTCCTCCAGAATACAGTCATAAACATGTGACACATGAATATTTGCTATATCTAGGGCTAGGAATGTCCAAACAAAATTTTGTAAGATGTTATAGGTAGGGAACATACTGTAGTTTCTGACACTTTTGAGACCCAGAATGTGAAGCAATGACACGTGGAAATCCGTACAAGTTCACTATGTTGAATAATCCCCAAAAAGATCACCTTGGGAAACTAAACATAAGTCCCACTTGGAGAATCCAATTCTTTTCTAACTTGGGGGGTTAGAAAAAAGACAAATCATGATATTTCAGGGAGAAGTTTCAGAATGTAAGGAGCCAAACCTTCAGAGATACAACATAATCAATATCAGTCATTTATGTTGAAGAAAATGGAAAAATAGCCTGATTCCTGTTCCAAGAGCTTCCCTCCACTGTTTTCAGAAAAAGGAGTACATTGGACAGATCACCATGAGGAGACCCATATTTCTATCCAATCAAAAGTTTGAAATTCCAAGTTTTGAACATTAGGGTTTCTTTGAAAAACCCTAGATCAACTAGCTCCGGAACCAGGACGGACGCCCCAAATCGGTAAGATCTAAATTTTTGTTATTTACATTTGAGGTTCTCATTTCAAAATGACTAATCACACCCATCTTGATGTCAATCTTGGTGAAGCTGACAACTTCCGAGTATGGAAGTATAGGACCTCCGTGATCCTTGAAGAAATTGACTTGGATCAGTATTTTAGTAAGGAAGTTCTAAGAGCCAGAGGGAGATGAGGCTAAGGCTAGAGCCAAGATAATCATTGTAGATTCTATTAAAGATCATCTCATACCTCATGTGTCATCCTTGAATACACCAAAAGGAATTGTTCGATGCTATGATGAAGCAATCAAAGAAGAACAAGAGATTGTTATAACCACCTTGAATGGACTCCCAAGATCATGATATTCATTCCTTCGAGGAATGTGTGCCAGAAGGAAGTGATTACCTTCAGAAGACTTTGGGAAGAGTACACACAAGAAAAAGATCAACTCATAATACGAGAAGAGAAGATGGGAGCAACTGAAGATCAAGCTCTCACGATTCAAAGAAGATCCCTCAAGCGATGATGAATATGAAGGACTCAATTCTTGAAGAACCTCTTATCCATCTTAACATTTGGATAAGAAATTATGCTATTATGAATGGAGAAGATGATGAAGCTGAAGGCTCAAGAAGGAGTCTACCCACGAAACAAATAAAGATAAGTATTCAATTGTCATTTCATGATATTTTTTAGTTATACATTTTTTTTATATTCAATTGATGTTTGAGTATTTTGCATTCATACTATTGAAATGTACATAATGGGTAAGAAGTCAATGATTGTGTACAACATTCCATTACTACTTATCTAGATTGAAACCTCTTTGCTGACATATTAGGATTAGTACACACTCTTAATAACGTTGGGGTAGAATGCATCTATAAGTTATTGTATGTATACATGATCTAGATGAATGTTGTAGCATTGGCTAAAATAGTCACATGGCTATGTGACATATATTTGTCACTATTAATATCTTTTGGAAATTATGATATGTTTATAATCATGCAACTAAACTTGACTTGTAGATCATTCGAAAGAACAAGTAATGCCAATTCAGAAGAGGAACCTGAAGTTTCCTGGGTCAAAGACACCATGACGAAAGAAAGAGCTTCAGAAGAATATAAAGAGAACAATAGATTCATCTCGAGAGATGAATACCACCTTGGGCATGAGAAATAATACAAGATGAAGAATAGTATGATGAGACTTACAAAGAAAGAAAGAGGCCTCAGACACACTCTAGTTATGTGACAATGTTGAGCAACATCATTGATGCAGAACCTTCCAGCTATGAAAAAGTAGCCAAGAAGAAAGGGAAGGAGACTATGATCAAAGAGTACCAGTTCAAGAAGAATGATGTTTAGGATGCGGTGTTGAGACTTGAAGGGAAGTCCATAGTGCCTTCGATATGGATTCTACAAGACCCAACATGCAATAGATGGCAACATCGTGGGATACAAGGCAATATTCATAGCACGAGGCTTCTCACAGAAAGAAGGAACATACTACGAAGAGACATTTTCACCAGTGACATGGTACACTTCCATTATAACCATACGTACATGTATGAGATGGGAGTTACATCAGCTGACATCAAGATAACATTATTGAATGATGTAGTTAAGGAGGAAGTATACATAGAGAAACCACTGGGAGTTGAGACACATGACAAGAAGACTCATGTGTGCAAATTAAAGAAGGCCTTGTACGAGCTCAGAAGGAACCCATGGGATAGAACATACAGTTACATAAGGAGCTTGAAGATCACCTAGAGTGATGAAGATCTTAACCTTTGCTACAAGATTGAAGATGAAAGCCTATAGAGGATGACAAGCTCACATATGGGTGCGAGAAGAACTTTTCAACAAAGTTCAAGATAGAGGATCTTGGTATCCAGTGACCCTAGACAAATACATAGAATATTATTAGTAAAGGAAACTACTTGTCACTCCATTACAGAATGTTTCAATACATATAGTATGAAAGGCAGAGGGAGAATGATGTTCCGCTTCAGAGGGAGTGACTGCAGAAGATTCTCAGGTTTGACGTGGTATGATAGGATTGATAGCTTCCTGACTAGTTTGGGCTTTACCAAGAGTAAAGCGGATTCCAACCTTTACTACAAGGTTGAGGAAGGGAACCCAGTGACACTTCTACTGTATGTAGATGACCTATTTGTGACAGGTGAGGATGGGTTGATTGCTGACATGAAGAGGAAGCTTGCTGCCAAGTTTGAGATGAAGGAATTGGGTATGATGCACTACTTTCTAGGCATGGAGGTGTGGCAGAGTGTGGATGGAATATCCCTTGGAAAAGGGAAGTATGCAGTGGAGATCCTGAATAGGTTCGGGATGATGGACTGCAAGGCCATGACCACACCTATGGCATCGAACCCGAATCTATTGAGTGATGCTTCATCAGAGTCGATTGATGTCATGATGTATCGTCATATGATTGGATCCTTGATGTACCTAACGAATACAAGACCATATATTTGCTTTGCTGTGAACACATTGAGCCAGTTTCGAGACATGTTCACCTGATTGCTGCAAAGCATATTCTGAGGTACCTGCAGAGTATGGTTGATTATGGGCTCAAGTATGATGCGAATCAGATGATTAACCTGGAAGGTTATGTGGATTCGGATTGGGCAGAAAGTTCCATTGATAGGAAGAGTACTTTGGGGTACTGCTTCAATATGGGATCATGAGTGATCTCTTGGTTTAGGAGGAAGCAGTCCTGCAATGAACTGAGTACAACCGAGGAAAAATATGTTGCCACTTTCTCGGCTATTTGTGAGGTAGTATGTTTCTTTTGAAAGCTACTATTTGATTTGATTGATATGACTTGCATTTTTGTATGACGCAAAGAGGAGCAGTGAAGCTCTAGTATGTGATCCAGATCGAGATCTCTCGAAAGAGGGAGTGATGAGTTCTAGCATATCCGTTGAGACAGGTTGTCTGAGCATAAAATACTGGTGAAGATCGTAGGTTTCTAAAACCTAATCAATCATGTAGGTTCTCCTCATATGTAATCAGTCCTGACGAAGCTCGCAGGTTATCATTGGACGTAATCAGTCCCGATGTGATTCTATGCTAGAAATTGCCATAGTGAAGTTTGAATACTTCAGAGAGAAGCTTGGTGTATTTCATATTGAGGTTCCTTCGAAGGGGTAGTGACGAGTCCGGAAGACACAGATACACATGAGAGCCTTCCCGACATGTTGGCAGGCTGGGCATCCCATGGTCTTTGATGTAAGTGCCGAGCCTTTCCGACATGGTGGTAGGATGTGATTCCCATGGTCGTTGATGTAAGTGCTGGGATCCTTTCCGACATGGTGGTAGGCTGGGACTCCCATGGTCGTTGATGTAAGTGTCGAGAGCCTTTCCAACATAGTGACAGGTTAGGCCTCCCATGGTCGTTGATGTAAGTGATGAGCCTTTCCGA
Source organism: Pseudotsuga menziesii (assembly GCA_001517045.1). Classification (NCBI taxonomy): domain Eukaryota; kingdom Viridiplantae; phylum Streptophyta; class Pinopsida; order Pinales; family Pinaceae; genus Pseudotsuga; species Pseudotsuga menziesii. The sequence goes on along the minus strand of LPNX010217525.1, from coordinate 55,376 downwards.
CATGGTGGAAGGATGGGCCTCACATGGTCGTTGATGTAAATGTTGAGGGCCTTTCCGACATGGTGGAAGGCTGGGCCTCCCATGGTCGTTGACGTAAGTGCCGAGCCTTTCCAACATGGTGGTAGGCTGGGCCTCCCATGGTCATTGATGTAAGTGATGAGGGCCCTTCCGACATGGTGGCAGATGGGCCTCCCATGGTCGTTGATGTAAGTGGCGTGTTATGTGTATCTGGGCTATGCTCCGTGTGACGATGAGATGATCTGAAGATGATGAGGTAATAATAGGGTACACAGGTGTTGCAAGGCATGTAATCAGTCTTGGGATGTTACTTTAGGTTTCGCAATGGCATATAATAAGTCCTGGGACATCCTGTAGGTTTTGCAAGAGGAATATAATAAGTAATGAGGTGTACCTGCTTGATGGCTTGCTCATAGAGATGATGAAGACCTGGAAGAGGGCTAGGCCTACATCTATCATGAAAAAAGGATGGCACTGTAGAAACTTCTAACGACAGATTGTATGGGCTGATGATCATATTATAAGAAGACGATGGAAAAAACTATGATGAAGGCTCTATGACTCTGTGATGATGACAGTGCAATGAAGACCTGACCAAATGTGTTGATAACTGTGTAGAGAGAGAATACCTTCCTAGTTAAGAGGGAGTGTTGATGTATTTGTAACTTCGAAAGATATTCTGATGTATATTATCATTGTATGTTGTTGTACAACCATCGGGGATGTGTGTTACCCATTTATAGGATGTCTAAATTGTGTTTCGACCTTGAGGTACAACCTCTGTTGTAAGTCAGGGAAATAGTCCCCAGTGTAACATCATGTAATATGCAATTGTGGTCTCTCTAGGAGAAGTAGGTCCCATGTGAGATGACATGTAGGATCAAGTCTTATATTTGGTTAGTGACTTGAAATGGTATAAATAGGGAGGCTCTCTCCCTCATTTATATACACTTCACACACTCTCTAAGGCACATGAGAGAAAGAGACAGTTAGAGGAGGAGAGAAAGATAGTTGCTGAACATTTCTTATTACTACTTTTGACCATCTTACTATTATGAAGAAGTTTGCGGGGTTTTCTCCTTTATGGTTTCCTCGATGAAAATATTTGTGTCTTGTGTATCTTTTATATCTAATGCATTTTGTTGTACTTGTTATTATTTCAAGTAAAGATCCTAGATAATATAATCAGATCGTAAGAAAATCTAACACCCCTAAAAGAGGACCTTCCACAATTATACTTACATCATCCAAATATTTTCAATTGAATGTTATTAGAGAAGCATATGCACCCATAGAGAACCTTAAATCACTGCCACAACCCATCTAAGGATCCATCCCCATCCTTATGTTTTTTCCATATCCTACCTTTAATACACGCCGCTTCCTATAAAGGGGGAACTATAGAACCAAATATTCTAGACTATAGAAGCATTGGAAAAAATTCCTTGGGACCTTGATCCACCCTGACAATGTCAAATGATATATATGTTTTTGAATGAGCACTTAAATCCATAAACATGAGCCATGTATGTCATATTCAATAATCTTTTGTGAAAAACACCTTGGAAACATGATATATGTTTTTAAACCCCCATCCTCCAACCTTTTTTAGTTTTTCTAATCCATCCCATCTGGCTAATGCCCTCTTTTCTTGTTCATTATTTCTAGTCCATTAGAAATTAAACTTGATGTTCCTCTCTATTTTGTGTAAAATATCGATTTCTAGTAAATCAAGATTGCCTCCAATACATCCTTTACATATGTTAATTTATCTCATATTTATATCCATCTTGTATACCATCATGTAATTCCTACTAGTTTTGATATATAACTAAAGCCAATCCCTATATCCGTAATCATTTTCTCTCATATAAAACCTTAAGTAATTGAGACCTAGGTAAAAATCTATTCCTTTAAAGAGTAACAACAATTTAACTGCATTTTCTTGACCCCAACGCTTTGTGAAACATTATAGAGGATTTGTGTTCATTTTCCTCCACCTCTGTGGTATTGTAGTAGAACTCTAGTACACGATTCATTTCCTTTGCATATATCAATGAGCCATCAACATAAAGTAATATTCCATCCACAAAGAGTAGACGAGTTAGTGAAATATGATTCCCCATATTGATACCTTTGAGACCTCCATTACTTCTTTCATGTAATAAACATTTGCTTAATCCTTCAACTATAAGGATATAAATCAAAGGTAAGAGAGGGAAGCCTTACCTCAAGCTTCTAGATGGTCCAAAAATATGTGTCAAAATTATTAATAAGTAAGGAGAAAGAAACAATGTTAGGATCCAAATTTAAAAAATAATAATGAGCTAAACTTTAGTGAATTAATGAAATAAATTAATAAATAAAATTAGGAAAGTAATTAAATAAATAAAAATTGGAAAAAAGTAGAGATTGCATTAGGATTAATAGGAGCATTACCTTTAAGAAGGTTTAACTAGATTAAGTAGGATTAAGAGTATGGATGACCACTTGTCATCCATGCAAAACTCAACAATATGTAAAAACAAATTATTTAATTATTAATAATGGAATAAAAGGGAAGTTTGGTTATGTTTTTTTTTTTGGTGATAGAATTTTGCTGGTTTTCTATATGACTAGTTGGTTTAGTACATGAGTTTTATACACTGTATGTCTATGTGTGCGCGTGAGGGGAGGGGTGGTCCATATGTGGAGGAGCTGTGTGAGGATGAGAGAGAAGCAATCTGGCATGGACTTAATTGTTGGGGGACCGATGGACTTAACAATTTTTTGGGAATTTAGTTTGGGAGGAGAGTGGAATTATCAAACCCTATTGCAATCTCTGGTTGGGTGTTGAAGCTTGGTTGCTATCCTAGGGTTGCTGTATTTTTCAAGATGTCATCTCTCATATAAGTAATGCCCTTTCTTTCTTCTTCATTATATGTTATTTCAAATATTCTTGTTGTTACATGGATAATTAGTTAAGTTGCTAGGAAACTTGGGTATGGGGACACATATGGNTGAAACAGGGGACTTGGGTAAGTCATGGGTTCTCTCTCTCTCTCTCTCTCTCTCTCTCTCTCTCTCTCTCTCTCTCTCTCCACGCACGCACACACACACACACACACACTATAATACATTTGAAATTTTATTCATATTCATTGTACATATATATTCATGTGCATCCATATACACAAATATGTAAAGTTTATCATGTATATAGAAATGGTGCATACAACTAAAAAAAACATCATGTGCAATCCATATCTGATCCAAAATACATAAATAAAGAGGATAAATGGCCTATAGAGTCCACAATTTTATATGCTACAACAAATAATTAAATATCAAAATCCTTTCCTATATTGGGATCCTATTCATCCATAACACAATGTGCTCCTCGTCTAATCTTTGGCCCTTGCCTCTACCTTAAATCTTGAAGTTTGTCCTCTAAGGACATTAGTAAATTCCCTACAATTTTTATGAAACTTCATAATCCAAGTGTGTTAAAATAAGGTAGAAAAAACTTCCAATGCTTAATAAGTGATTTTACTTGAGTGAATGGTACATTTTTGTTAAGGACATGACAATGGAGTTTAACAATAAACACCACCAACATCAAGGTACGTAGAGAGGTTGATGTGCTTGATCAAATGTTGACCCCGTACTCTCTTACATGATAGAATCCAATGGAAACGTTGCAATTCTAAAATCTTGACCAATTTGGGCTAGGTTTTATATATATATATTTTCTTCGTTGTGTCTTTTTTCATCTCTGTTTGTCTTTTTTTTTGTATCATTTTGAGTTACTCTAACTCGATTTAACCGATTCCATCTCGATTTGACCTTTTCTATCTCATTTTGACCTTTTCATCTATCTTTGAGCTCCTTCATGTAGATTTACATTCTTTTAGCCCGGTTCGACTTTTTCCATCTTAGTTTCTCTTTTTCGTGTTAGTTTTCCTTCCTTTGGCTCATATTGGATTATTTCAGTTGATTTGAATTTTTTAAGTTTAGCTCGATCTTTTCTGGTTTGACTTCCTTGGTCTCAATTTGGTCACTTTGCTTATGTTTGAATGATTATGACTTGGTTTGAATGATTTAAGCTCGGTTTGACATTTTTCTTATCTGTTTGTCTTTTGTTGTCTTTGTTTGTCTTTTGTTGTTTTCTCACTTTGTCTCTTGTTTTTTGATTTTGGCCTCCTTCGACTTGGTTTGAGCCATATGAAGTCAAACTAAGATGAAAAAGAGAAGCTGAGATGGAAAAATTCAAACCAAGCTAAAAAAATTCAAATCAAGGTGAAGCAACTAAAACATAGACAAACTAATTCAAAATGATATTAAAAAAGGTCAAACTAACATGGAATCGATCAAAGCAATTTGGAGTAAGTTAAACCGAAACAAAAAAAAAAAATCAAATAAAGATGAAAAAGGAAACAACGATGCAAAAATAGTCATACCCAATCATAATCATTCAAACTGAGTCAGAATTGTTTAGAGAGAGTCTATGTTAGTCAAATCAAGGTAGAGTAAGTCAAACTAAAAAAGTTGAGTTGAGCTTAAAAAAGTCAAATCGACTAAAATGATACAAATCGAGGTGGAGTATGTCAAACGAAGACAAAAAGAGAAATGAAGATGAAAAATGTCAAAATGAGTCAGAGTAATTCAAACACATGAAAAAGACAAACAAGACAAAAAAGTCAAACTGAGCTTAAATCATTCAAACCAAGATAAAAAAGTCAAACTAAGATGAAGGAAGTAAAGCAGAGATGGATAAAGTCAAATGGATAGCGAATCAATCAAACCGATCTTGAGTAAGTCATTGATGTAGGACACCAATTACTTAGGATAATTTAGTGAACATAATTGTACTTGGGCTAGATTTTTTTAAGGAAATGGAACATGAAGTTGCAAAGACTGGGAAAAATTTAAAGGCGACCCAAGATAGATAGAAAAGCTATGCAAATAAACATAGAGTACATAGGGAATTTTGTGTTGGGGATCATGTTTACCTTTGAGTTAGACCAAGGAAAAGTTCCTTGAAGCTTGGAAGTCGTGTTAAGATATCACCAAGATATTGTGGGCCATCTGTAGTTTTTAAGAGAATAGGGCCAATTGCATATAAAATTGCATTGCCTGCTAACACTACAACTTAGAATGTTTTTCAAGTTTCTTTGCTTAAGAAATATGTACATGACCCTAACCAAATTGAGCCACTATCTATCGTAGACAGTGAGGTGACATTGATCTGGAACCAAGCTATCGAATAGGTAAAGGTACAATGGAAGTACTTGAGTATTGATGAGGCTACATGGGAGTTGGAGGATGCCATGAGAGAGGCATATCCATTTTTGTTCTAAATTTTGAGCAAATATTGAGGACAATGCTATTCCAATGGGGAGGGGATTTTAATACCCCTAGTTTTGATTTGGAATGTATTTGAACAGAATTATGTAAACGATGTAAATATGCTACTAAATGATGTAAGTATGCTACTATGGATTCCTAGTGCGGAGCTCAAGGTCAAGGTCTGACTAGTGAATGGATAGGAATGTATGATGTAAATATTTTATTTGGACCTTGTGTTTGTATTATCATGCTAATTCAAATGTATGTAAATATTATGGGCCTAAAAAATAAAATGGTCCAAGAATGGTTGTGTAAAGAGCACCAAAGGGGCTATGATTCCACCAGAGGGGAAGAGGAAAGGGGGCCCATGGGAGAGAAAATCCTTACTTCCAAGTGTCAACTTTAGAACTCATCCAAAATTCTGTCATGTACCTTGAATAAGCCAATTATCTCCTTTTTTGACCATTTTCCAATCATTGAATGCATGTGTGGGGTTGGTGGGAAAAGTCACCTCATGCAGTTATTGAAGCATGGGACTGACTGCACTTTTATGACAATTCTGTCAGCTACCAGAACTCATCTTGCATATGTCAGGATCCCTTTGTTCTATTGTTAGAAGTTATGTTAGTTGTCTTTTCACCATTTTTGTTGAAATATTGTAACTTCAAAGGATATTCTAAATGTATTTTACTAATGTAAGCCAAGGGAGATGTAATTATTTCTTTGTTGGGATGTTACTATTGTAATTGGTCATCATAGAGTCGAGGTAAAGCCTCCATTGTAATTCGGGTCATTAGTACCCCAAAGAACAATATAAAATACTATTTTGAGTCTTCCTAGCTGAAGTGGGTCCAGTCAGTTAAGTGGGGCCGACTTGTCTACGGTAAAATTTAGTTCACATGATGTGTATAAATAGAGGAGCTTTGTTCCTCATTACAACACAAAATCACTCAGTTGTGTGGCACATAGGAGAGAGAGAGAGACAAACATCAAGGAGGAGAATACCTGTTTTGGGGTTATATCTTATAAATCTTATACAGAGGGAGTTTTGCTGGGTTTTATTCCCCTTGAGGGTTTCCCAGGATAAATAATGTGTCTATCTTGTGATTGTGTTTCGTTCAGTGATTCTGCATATGATACTATTGTGAATTTGATTGAACACTAATGATATCTAGTCTAGAATATGAAATCTTAACAATTTTCTCATACCTCTTGTATTCAACCCTCATTCTCACACACTCTCATGCAGATCTACACTATCTAGAGCTCTGTATTTCTATTCATGACTTCTTATAACCCAAGCAATTCAAATTTAGGGATAGAAGTGCAAATTTGGAAGGGGGAATCGATGGTTATAGGCGAGCTAAGAGGATGGGAGATTTAGGAACCCTTTCCCATTGTTTTCTACTGCTCGTAGATGCTTGAGAATCCACAGAATGAGGTTGCATGTGGTTCTTCAATAACATTAGCAGGTTGGTCTTCTTCTATGCACACACTGTAAGCACTTGAAAAGATGGATCACCCAAGAGAGTTGTGGATTAGTGAAGGGGATTCATGATCCAAGAAGGGTGTTGTGTGGGGTAGGTATTGTGGAATCCAAGGTTGCGAGAGCTAAGTGAGATCCATGTAGAACTTTGTATGAGAATTTGGATAAACATAGAGAGTAGATTGGGTTTTGGGAGGAGAGAGATAATCCTATAAGTGTTTCATTCATCTTGGTGGCCTCATAGCCCGACTTGGGGGTGGCCTCCCAACATAAAGAGTATATGCTGGACATAGTGCATATGGTTGGGTGGAAAATCGCTCTTACACATCCAGTTGCTTGGATATGTGTTGTTTAAAGATAAGTATTCTTGTGTAATTGAATGTGAAATGATTTTAAATGATGCCTGTAATGTTTATGCTTGCATATGCATGTTCATTGTGTGTAGATCGATTTATTTTTCGATGTGGATGCTTATTTTTTTTTTTGCACATGTATTTTATTTGCTACGAATTCGTAATTTGGATTTGGGACGAAGTTTAGAGTCTTGAATCAATGTAATCTTACATTCCATTGGTATGATTGGGTTAATGAGACGTTACAAAGTGGTATCATAGCTTCTGATTGCAATACCAGAGCTGTATGGTCCAAAAATCCAGTTTTACAAGCAAAAATCAGAAATGGTTATGGAAAAATACGTTTTTTGTCAAGTGATAAATACAAGGACATAAATAATTTTGAATTAATCCCAATAATTGGTGAATTAAATAATGTAAAAATATGAGATTTAATTTTTTTGTAAAATTTTAGTTGGGACCCACTAGTGCTAGGTGGCAGGGTGACATGGATAATCCATATGGGCAAGAGGTTCGACATGGAGGGTTCATGTGGGCCGAAGGTGTGATGTGGATCATCCACCTCATATTTGTGTGTAGGTGATCGTGTGTGGTGGAGTGTGATGGCGGATGAGATATGGCCATTGGGCGGTAGTGGAGATCGACGACTCTTAGTGCTTCAGGGACACAAATATTTGGGGAGGTTAACTACTTAGCGCGACCCTGAAAGGAAACCAATCTGTCCACGTGGTAGCTGTTGTTGAGTTTAGGATCACAAAAGCAGGTTCGAGAAACCACTTTCTCGAGGCCCTGGAACTACCTTTAGGTCCAACAGGGGGAAATGTGATGTGGAGTCCAGATCTGAAGGGCATGGATGTGAAGTGTGACAGGACCTGCATTGGTCATGTCAGTGATGGAGGATCGTGTAGGTTTTATAAGCGTCCAACATTGTTTCATGTCCACAAACTTACATAACATATAATTGATCAATGTGACCCTAAAGGAAACCAACCCACTCCACATGTTAGTTTTTGGCAAGTTCAGGCTTGCAAAAGAGGGTTTAGGAAACCACTTTTCCTAGACCCTGAAACAACTTTTGGTCTTACAGGAAGTCATGTAATGTGCAATGTAATATGGGGGTTGCATCAGGTTGCGTCAATATTGATGGGACTTGTGTTAGTCTTGTTGGAGATGTAAGAGCGCGCACTTCAGATTGATGGTTAGTGTTAGGATTATTAATCCTTCCTTGTCCAATTTGGTCATATGTCTAAATTAGGAGTCATGTCTAAATCATGAGTCCATCTAGTCTATTTTTAGTCACTAGCACCATTGGGTCCACTTGGCCTGATTGGGGCACATGTTCCAGTTACTAAAGTGTGGGGAACATTAATTGAGTCCTACTGCCATTGATTGCACTTGCATGCATCAGTTTGGGAGCCTCCTAGATCAATTCCTACAATTTAGGAGCCACTGGGAGTGCTGACACCAACCTTTAGCAGTTGAGTTCAGTTAGTGACTAGTCAAGCTGAGTTAGGAGTCAGTTACATTCAGTTCTAGTCACTCTACATTCAATTAGCGCTAGGTTTACATGGTTGCATGCAGGAGAGGCACATTTTTCACCTACCACAGTCAGTTAGCCTTAGTCAACACTGAAGTAGACACTTGAGTTGTGTTTTAGAACTCCATTGAACTCGATAATGGTTTAGACAAGGTCAGTTAACTATTGAGTCCTCCGACAGTGATTTAGACAAGGTCTTAGTTACCTATAGTCAAGTAGAGTTTAGTCAATTTGAATTTCCTCATGTAGTGGGTTTGAATTGCATGTGGATATTTAAGCCATTGTACTTCATTGTAATTATTATCTAATTACTCTTTGATTAATGAAAAGCATTCACAGCTGCAAGCCATTTTTGCACAGTTTCATTCTTCAATAACTGAGTAAATTGTGTGATCTATCTTGTGAGTTGTGTGTTTGTCCATAGATCTATGTGCTCAATTTAATATGGTATCAGAGCCTCAATGGACAAGGCACTTCTCCTCCTCAGATCTCCAGCTGGATCATTTTTTTTGAGCAATTTGCTCCATTCCTACTCTACACCAGAAGCAGAAGGTTTACCACTTAATACCACAAGTAAAGGAATTGTTGATCAAGCTTGCTTGATCAATTATGCTGGGTGTGATGAAAACCTGAAATGTGCAGGTAGTCAACCTTACTTTGTATTTTGTGTATTTTCAGGTACAAATTCGAATGGCTTCATCAATTCTGGATTCATCAGTTCCTCTTCTCACCCTATCCACAAACTATTCAGAATGGAAGATGAAGATGATTGCATCTCTAAAGAGACAAGATCTCTATGAGGTGTCTATTGGACTTGGTGAAGAGTCCTTTGAGAGAAAGGATGACATGCTAAATGAATGTGATGCAACATATGGAACAATGCATATGGCCATTTATCCTAGCATGCGCTACCTCAAAATGTCTGTTAAAAACCCAAAGGATCTCTGGAAAATATTGGACTTAACCTTTGGAATGATTGATGAGGATCATAATAGAACTTTGGAGAGCATATTCAGAACCATAAGAATTTTAAATCCAAAATTCTCAGCCTCCACTCTTTCTGATGAAGTTGTTCAATATGAAGAATAAGCAGAAGCTTCTACATAGTCAATTCGAATTGAAGACAGTCTCCTTGCAGTGACTCCTTCTCCTGATGCTCCAGAAGCTTATGAGATCTCTGATATCTCATCTGCTCATATGGATGAAATAGAAGAAGAAATTCAAATATCTGATATTGAAGAAAAATACTGCTGTACTTCCATGCAAACATTCACTGGTGATTTTCCTTTGAATTTTGTGCAAAATTTGCCAGTAATTGCTTCCAAAAGTGAAGAGAAATTTGATTTTTCTCCCTCTAATGTTGCTACTGGTGTGCAAATATGTAATAAATTGGATATTTTGGAAGAAATATCATATTACCAGAGTGATCCATTCGCTCCCTATGATCTAGATTTTCCAGCAAATTCCTGCAGGATTGCATGCACCAAAATTCAGAATTTTGAAGAAGAAGAAAGCTGTGCATCCACCGTCTCGGTTGGCCATTTCTTTGGATATGATATGAACCTTATTGGATCTGATATTATCTTATTTAGATATGATATTATATTGCTTGGTTCATAATTTTAGGTTCATAAGCCTTCAGTACCGCTTGTAGCTGTTCTCATCAATTTTGAGAAGAAACAAGTACCGCAAGTCTCCTACAAAACTGCTGCTGGGGATTTGATTTCATTTCACAGTTTTGGATCTGTTGTGAAATTATTTAGATATGATTTAATTTTTAATATGATATTATTTGGTTCAAATTTTAAAATCCAAGAGCCTTCAGTCATGCTTGTAGCTGATCTCACCAATTCCGGTGTGAAAAATCAAGTATCGCACTTTCTCTTCAAAACTGTTGATGGGGATTTGGTGTTAGTTTCCTCTTATGAGGTTGCTGATATTTTATTATGTGATTCATTAGATATTTTATAAGATATATCAGAATATGGATCTCAATCATTCTCTCTCAACAGTCCCAATGCTTCTCTACCATTGATCACATGCTCATCTCCTCATAGAACTGGTAAAGGGGAATATTTTCTGCATCTTCCTGGACACTTGCTCCTAACACTTGGGGTTGTTCTTACCACTCATGGTTTTCTGTTCGTGGATGCAATATATCAGTTTCTTGAGTGTTCCTCACATGTTTTGAATTCTCAAGAATATTTTCTCACTTATCAGTTGACTTCAGTTGCTCTGCATGGGTCCAGTATTCATCCGGCATCTGTCTATATTTCTGATTTAGTTGAGCATATCATTCTTCTTCCAAAGAGGAAGATTCCTCCAGACATAATGATGGAGAGGTTCAAATGCTAGGCCCCAGGATACTTGTGTACGGAAGAACCATATTGATCCTGATTCTACCTGCTTAATTAGAGGGGGGGCTTTTTTCCCATGTGGTTTTTTCCCCAACACCTTGTTTTTGAGCGTTACTTTACTTTACTTGATGTAATGGGTGACCTATGGTCTTAGTTACCAGGGACCACAGATTGTCCAAGTTAGTATTCAAGGGGGGTGTGTGTTAGGATTATTAATCCTTTCTTGTCCAATTTGGTCATATGTCTAAATCAGGAGTCATGTCTAAATCGAGAGTCCATCCAGTCTATTTTTAGCCACTAGCACCATTGGGTCCACTTGGCCTGATTGGGGCACATGTTCCAGTTACTAAAGTGTGGGGAACACTAATTGAGGCCTACTACCAATGACTGTACTTGCATGCATTAGTTTGGGAGCCTCCTAGATCAATTCCTACCATTTAGGAGCCACTGGGAGTGCCGACACCAACATTCAGTAGTTGAGTTCAGTTAGTGACTAGTCAAGCTGAGTTAGGATTTAGTTACATTCAGTTCTAGTCCTCTACATTCAGTTAGCGCTATGTTTGCATGGCTACATGCAGGAGAGGCGCATTTCTCACCTACCAAAGTCAGCTAGCCTTAGTCAACACTGAAGTAGACACTTGAGTTGTGTTTTAGAACTCCGTTGAACTCCAGTAATGGTTTATACAAGGTCAATTAACTATTGAGTCCTCCAACAGTGATTTAGACAAGGTATTAGTTACCTACAGTCAAGTAGAGTCTAATCAATTCGAATTTCCTCATGTGGATTCGAATTGCATGTGGCTATTTAAGACATTGTACTTCATTGTAATTATTACCTAATTACTCTTTGATTAATGAAAAACATTCACAGCTGCAAGCCATTTTTGCACTGTTTCATTCTTCAATAACTGAGTAAATTGTGTGATCTATCTTGTGAGTTGTGTGTTTGTCCACAGATCTATGTGCTCAATTTAATAGTTAGAAATGTGTTAGGGCCATGAATATGCACAAAGGTTAACCGATCAACATGATCTTGAGATGGAAATCACATTGTGATGTGTCACCCTCTTCTGCATTCAAGATTTTAAAAGAAGTATGGGGAAACCACTTTTCGTGGGGCCTAAAATTGCTCATGCGTGATCTGTGGTAATGTGTGGTGGGTGGCATTTAAATGGTGTGAACCAAGGAAAAGTATAAGTTTCCATTTCCAAATTTCAGGTTCATGAGGATTAAAAAACACAGTTGAACTTATGCGCCAGATTGCCTGAAATGGAATGATTTACAAAAAAAAAGGAGGCTGCTTCCCTTGAATCACCTTGCAAGGGGAAAGCTCTCTTGACCCCATTTTTTTTAAATCAAGAAATTTAGAGCTTGAGTTCAACTACGGTTGTTGGGACAATATAAAGTGGGGCAGATTTTGCACAGTTATATTCTGAATATGGTGATTCAGTTATTTCTGTAATTTGACAAAAAATAACAATATGTTTTTCCCAAAATGCATGAAAAATAATTATATAATTTTATGAGAATATAATGCATGTAACAAATATGTTTATTAACACTTTACATATTCATAATCATAGCAGGGATAGTTGAGTTTCAACATTCAATCTATTACAATTGGGAAATATTGATCTTGGTTGGGACAAGAAGATCATCATCATGGATGATGCACATGAACCCAACAAGTTTGAGAAAAATGATATGCAAGTGAATATATAGGTTGAAAATGCAGAAACATAATCTAATGGTAGAAGAAACCAAATGAATCCCCCAAACATTGTAGAAACCATGAGGAGCCTAAAGGTGGAACTCTAGAGTTGTCAAGAAGAAAATGAGAGACTTCTCAGAGATCAAGAAGAACATAATTAGTTGAATGCAACCATGCTTCAGAGTTTGATATACATTCAAAGGAATATTAACCATGGGAAAAATCCATAACATTAAGGAAATAACGAGAGTACCTCAAGGAGACATTCCCACAAGAGGTCCCATAGTTCGAGAAGGATTTCTAGAGATATAACATATACTCCATAAATCTCTTATAGTGAGTCATATGACTCTAAGGAATCTGGTTCAATCTATTCATCTCATAAAAATAAGAGGAAGACGCTTCCAAGAACAACTCACATGGAGAATTTAAGAAGGACAAACCTCCTACTTTTGATGGTGAGGTAAAATTTGGTTAGGAAGATGAAGCTTGGATTCTTGGGATGAGGAGGTATTTCCAAGTCCAAGATTACTCGGGAAATATGAAAGCAAGAATAGCTATATTCCATCTGAATGGAAGAGCGTCCATATGGTGGGATCACCTTAGACAAGTGAAGAGGATCAATGAAAGAAAGTTGTGTGGAAGCAATTTAAGAAATATTATAAGGAAAGTACCTCTGTGATAGGTACTATTATGGAAAAATCAGAGAGTTCCATGAGCTGAAATTAGGAAAAATGACTATGGAAGAATATGAAAACAAATTTTTGGATCTGCTGAGATATGTCAAGTACATCAGGGATGACAAAGTCAAAATTCAACGATTTCTAAGTGGATTGCCATAGTCATAAAAAGATAGAATTGATTTTGATGAACCTCAAACTCTAGATGAGGCCATAAGAAAGGCCAAGTATTGTTATGATCAAAACAAAAGAAAACCAGAATTCCATAAGGCATGGAAGGACAAGAAAAATGAGAAGTTTGATGAAAGGATGAAAGGGCTTTAATCCTTCTCAATTCAGAAATCAGTGAAGGCAACCACCACATGGTGTGACTAAACTAGCTAAGATGATGGGAGACAAGTCAAGAGAGAAATGTGAGCCACTTCAATGTTGGGGATGTGGAGAGGATCATATGCTTGGAAATTGTCCATATCGAAAGGGGAGTGCAAAGAAAATTCGCAACATCTAAGGAGTTAAAATTGTGGTTCAAGTGGAAAAATGTCCATTGGAAATGGGTGGACTATCCACTTTTGCAAATATGAATATTTTGCCACTTGGTTCTTATGATATTCTCATTGGAATGGACTGGTTGGAGACCCATAGAGTTAAACTTGAGTGTTACACCAATACTTTTGAATGCATTGATGAAGAAGGAAATACAAGGGTTGTAAAGGGAATTCCAAAGGTAGTTTTTGTTCAACATATTTTGTCCATGCAGTTGAAGACGTTCTATAGGAAAGGTTGAAAATTGTATGCAACCCATGTTTTGGAGAAAAAAAAATGGCATTCCTAAGTTGGAGGACTATCGTTTACTACAAGAATTTAGGGATGTGTTTCACGATGAAATTCTAGGACTTCCTCCAAAGAGGGACATTGATTTTACAATCCATATTGTGTCGGGAGCTGCATCAATTTTCAAAACAGATTACATGATGAGTAGACTAGAATTATTAGAGTTGAAAATGAAATTGCAAGAATTGTTGGAAAAGAAGTACATTCATTCAAGTGTGTTTCTGTGGGGAGCACCCATCCTATTTGTGAATAAGATAGATGAAACACTCAGGTTATGTATATATTATATCCAGCTACACAAATTTACAGTGAAGAACAAGTACCCCTTGCCTCGAATTGATGACCTTTTTGATCAAATGAGAGGGGAAAAGGTATTTTCAAAAATTGTCTTGAAGTCTTGTTACCATCAAGTGAAAATCAAGGAAGAAGATATCCATAAGACAACCTTTAGAACAAGGTATGGGCACTATGAGTTTGTGGTAGTTCCATTTGGTCTCACCAATGCACCAACTACATTCATGTGTCTAATGAATAGTGTTTTTAGCAGGTATTTGGACAAGTTTGTTCTTGTTTTCCTAGATGACATTCTTATATATTCTAAGAATAAGGAGGAGCATGAAGAAAATTTTAGAATGGATTTACAATTGCTAAGGGAGAGTAAGTTGTAGGCAAATATTAGAAAATGGGACTTACAAAAATAAAATTCATTATTTGGGTTACATTATTTCAGAGGAAGGAATGTCGGTGGACCCCAAGAAGATTGAATCCATCATGAATTGGCCAAATCCAAGGAATGTAACAGATGTGAGATATTTTATGGGTCTTTCTCGTTACTATAGAAGGTTTATTGAAGGATTCTCCAAGGTTGCACATACAATCACTTGTTTGCAAAATAAGGGGATAATGTTCGAATGGACAACAGAATGTGAAGAGAGTTTTCAACTACTAAAGAGGCTTCTCACAAGTGCTCCAATTTTTAGGATTTCAAACCCCGAAGAAGACTTTGTGGTGTGCATAGATGCATGCTGCTAGGGACTCGTACGAGTCCTTATGCAAGATAACCATGTGGTATGCTATGAGTCAAGGAAGTTGAAAGAGCAGGAGAAAAACTATACTACCCATGATTTAGAGCTTGTAGCCATAGTGCACACTTTGAAAATGTGGAGGCACTATTTAGTGGGCAGGAAATTCGAGTTAAGGATAGACCACTATGGTTTGAAGTACCTGTTTGAGCATCCAACATTAAATGCTTGGCAAGATCGATGGCTGGAATTTTTGTGTAAATTTGATTTCGAAATCAAACACATAAAAGATAAGGAAAATAAAGTTGTTGATGCACTTAGCATAAAAGTACAGTCAATGCATGTGGAATCCATTAGTACCTTCTAATAAGGCTTGAGATAGCTGATTGATAACTATATTGCTGAAGATGAATTGTATGTCCAAATAAAAGACAAATTGCAGCAATAAACTTTAGAGAAAAAGTATGAAAGTTACCATTTGGAAGTTGACAAAATTCTTATTTATAAAAACATAATTTATATTCCACATGTTGCAATCTGAGAAGAATTTTTATGGATGAAATCCATAAAATGCCTTATTTCAGTCACTTTTGATACCAGAAAATGATTGTTCCAACGATGAAGCTATAATTTTGGCTAGGAATGAAAAAGGACATTGCTAAGTACATTTCCAATGTATGAAATGTTAATAAGTGAAGGTTGAGCATCAACAACCAGCAGGTTTGTTTCATCCTTTTCCAATTCCAGAATGGAAAGGAAGGTAATTTACCTAGATTTTATTACAGGTTTACCAATGACTGTTAGGAAACATGATTCCATCATGGTTGTGGTGGATACATTATCAAAGGCAACGCATTTTATGTCATTTAAATCCACATATAAAACTGATTCCATTACAAATATTTTCATGAAGGAAATTTCCAGGTTGCATGGTTTTCCAAAGGTAATAATTTCAGACAGGGATACTAACGTTCACTTCAAATTTATGGAAAAGCAATTTTGCATATTTGGATATACAGTTGAATTTTAGTACTGCCCACCATCCACAAACAGATGGGAAAACGTAAAGAGTAAATTAGTTACTTGAATACATGATTCACATGTATGTGATGGTCAAACCATCAAAGTGGGAAGGGTATCTACAATTGGTAGAGTTTGCATATAACAATGGGAAACATGCATCATTGGGCATGTGTCCATTTGAGGCTTTGGATGGGGGAAGATGTAGGACAACAGTTACTTGGGATAATCTAGTGAACAAAAATGTACTTGGCCCATAATTTCTTAAGGAAATGAAACATGAAGTTGCAAATATTAGGCAAAATTTAAAGACAGACCAAGATAGGCATAAAAAGCTATGTGAATAAGCATATAGTGCATATGGAATTTCGTGTTGAGGATCATGTTTACCTTCGAGTTAGACCAAGGAAAAGTTCCTTGAAGCTTGGAAGTTGTGCCAAGCTATCACCAAGCTATTGTGGGCCATTTAAAGTGCTTGATAGAATATGGCCAGTTGCATATAGAATTGCATTTCCTGCTAACAGTAGAGCTCATAATGTTTTTCATGTTTCTTTGCTTAAGAAATATGTACATGATCCTAACCATGTGATTGATTTGTATGTGATCCAGGTGGAACCCGATGGAGAGTTCTAAATCGAGGAAATATGCATCCTAGACATGAAGGTTACAATGCTTCGAAACCAAGCCATCAGACAGGTAAAGGTGCAATGGAAGCACTTCGACGTCGATGATGCTACATGGGAGTTGGAGGATGTCATGAGAGAGGCATCTCCATTTCTGTTCGAAATTTTGAGCAAACACCGAGGATCGTGTTATTCCAAGGGGGAGGGGATTGTAATACCCCTAGTTTTGATTTGGAATGCATTTGAACAAAGTTATGTAAATGATATAAATATGATACTATGGACTTGTAGTGCAGAGCTCAAGACCAAGGCTCAACTAGTGAATGGATAGGAATGTGTGATGTAAATTTTTTATTTGGACCTTATGTTGGCTTATCATGCCAATTCAAATGTATGCAAATATTATGGGAATAAATAATAAAATGGTCCAAGAATGACTGTGTAAAGAGCACCAAAGGGGTTATGATTCCACAAGAGGGGAAGAGGAAATGGGCCCATGGGAGACCAAATCCTTGCTACCAAGTGTCAACTTTAGAATTCATCCAAAATTCCATTATGTGCCTTCCAATTATCTCTTTTTTTGACCATTTTCCAATCATTGAATGCATGTGTGGGGTTAGGGACTGACTGCACTTTTGTGATAGTTCTGTCAACTATAGGAAGTTAGTCTGTAGCTTCCAGGAGTCCTTTCTTTGACTATCGGAAGTTATGCCAGTTTTGTTTTCACCATTTTCTCATACCTCTTGGAGTTAACTCTCATTATCACACACTCTCATGTAGATATACACTATCCAAAGCTCTGTATTGTTGTTCATGACTGTGTATAACCCAGGAAATTCGAATTTAGGGACATATGTGCAAATTTGGAAGGAACAATTTATGGATGTAGGTGAGATGAGAGGCTGGGAAAGTTATGGACCCTTTCCCATTGTTTTATGCTTCTCATAGATGCTTGAGAAGCCATAGAGTGAGGCTACATGTGGTTTTCAAACAACATTATCAGGTTGGTCTTCTTCTTTGCACACACTGGAAGCATTTACAAGATGGATCACCCAAGAGAGTCATGGATCAGTGAAGAAGATTCCTGATGCAAGAAGCGTGTTGTGTGGGGCACATATTATGAAATCCAAGGATTTGAGAGTTGAGTGAGATCCTTGTAGAGCTCTGTATGAGCATTTGGATAAGAATAGAGATAAAATTGGATTTTCAAATGAGAGAAAGAAGCATGTAGGTGTTTCCTTCATCCCAGTGGCCTCGTAACCCAACTTGGGGGTGGCCTCACAGCTGTAACAATCCCATAGTAAAAAAATAATATTATATATATATATATATATATATATGCATATATAAACCCAAATGAATTCCTATATATATATTTATATTTATGTGAAATTCACAAAGTTAAACTCTTAAAAATTAGTTTTACTAAACGAGTTACAATTTTAATGGTTGAGCTAAATAGTTCTCAGAGAAGAAATTTGAAAAATCGAAAGTTCTACCTCCAATACTGAAGTACGAGGCATGATTAAGAGGGAGATAAGATCATAAACTCGCTTAGCAACACGCTAATCCATTTTTTTCTCCTTTTTGCAGGTGAACTTCCAATGGATGTATCAACAAGGGTCTTAAGTTCAACCTATCGATATTTTATTAAAACACAAGCAAATACTCAAACTATGGGCTGAAATACTATAATTTTTCTAAATATATGAGCAACTATGTAAAAAACATATCTATGGTTAATTTAAATATGTTGGATATAGTTTCATGTCCGGTGCTTTACAACTGTAAAGCACCGTTGAATATCCCTCAACCTTCATATGCATCGACCAAGTGGTTGGGTTTCATTTGGAATAGTAACGGAGCACTTTCAGTGCTTAACCTCTCTTCATACTTGCAGTGCAGGGCTTTGTTGTGTTACCCAACCTGTAAGAGATTACATAGCTCCCTCATCTCAGCTCGTAACTACGGTCATAGTTTTCTGTTCGTTGCAATGTGAGGGTTATTATATGTAGACATTGCAGGTATTGTTTATGTTTAGTTTTTATCTATCATAACTCAGATATCCCTATATATCACATTTAATAATTCATTTATGTTTGCATTTGCATATTCACAACGGGGACCTGGTCATCGCTACTTTGTAGGTGGGTTCATGGTTTAATGTGATGGTTCTATCTCCCTCCATTTCATCTTTTAGAATAAGCTTACTGAGATGGGTGGTTGTGAAATATTTTGGCTAAAATAAAAGCTTGGTCGTAGCGTTTCCCAAAAGGGTTTCCGTGGGATTCTTTAACTAGGCCATTCGACACATTGGGTAAATTTTAATGATAAAATTAGGGTGATAATTTTGTTTAAAGTTGTTGGTTGAGGATTTGGTTGTTAAGTGTGAATCAGCCACTATAATGTATAAACTCTAATGCAGTTGTAAAGGCACTCTATGGACTTTGTTCCTCGTTTACCCGTTTTCCATTCGGGTTTTGAAGTATTGGAAATACTATTACCTGTTAATCATAGTTTTAAGTCCTTATACGACCTTTGTAAAATATAATGTATTTCCTTCATCCCAAACTACGACTGTAATTTATAATTTTAATTGCTATGAATTAGTCATTTTGTAAAGAGTATTTGCTTCTGTTTTTCTAGAATTGTCTGAAATATTTTGTAGCGGTTTCTTGTTAGGGTTTTAACTGCTAACAAAATAGTCTAATTCACATTTCTGTAATATTCCTATAAATATTGTTTTCAACCAAAATATAATTTGGTTGTGATAATCTTACATTATAGGTTAGTTGCATGTTGGTGTTTTGTTTAACCCCATTAGGGTTTCAATCTCTTTGGTTTCAAAGTTTACTATTAATATTCTTTAACCTTGTATTTCCTTGTAAAAACAATGCACATATAAGGAGTATAACTTACAATGATAAACTTGAATTTGCATACTATTTATCGTAATGAAAGGACTATTTATTTTCTGGTTTTATTTAAAAAAAACATAAATAATAAACCCTAAGTCTAAGCATAAACAAGAGAACTTTAGATATTAAGTTCCAATACAAAATAAAGATGAAACTTAGGTTTTATTTCTTCCTGCGAGAGTAAGAATAAAATTAATAATAGATACAACCATTTTCTCATGCATTATAACAGTTAATAAGAAAATTATGCAGTATGCAGTGTGGGTACTCGTTGGATGCGGAATCAAATTACGCATCCAACGAGCTCTCCCGATCGAAATTTGAGTAAAAACACAATGAGATATGTCGAAAATACGAACAAAAAAAGTAGTTTTTTTTAATGACAAATATGTCAATTCAACCATTGTGGTTGACTTATTTTATTGAAATTCTATTGGTTCTTGAATTCCAACTCACAAAAAATTATTTTGGCACATTTTCTTATAAGGCCCATTTTAGACCCCAAATTTCCTCTAATATATATAATTTAATTTACTTATTCCTGTTAAAGTAAATAACAACCATAATAATGTCAAAAGTAATTAGGAGGTATTACAATCCTCCCTGTAATATCCCAAATACTGATATTCTCTATATTCTATGATAGTGCTAACTTGCACACTCAACCTCATATCCGTTGGAACCTGGGGAAATACCCCAACCAGATCCAGGAGTTTCGATGGCTACTGAGACCCTTGGAACCTCCAAAGAAGCAAATGAAGATCCACTGCTACTAGAAACGGACCCAGGTGAAGAATCGGACGAGGGCTCCTCATCAAGCAGCCTGCATACTATTCCCATTAAAAATCCAAGAGGAAGAAAATATAAAAAGAAACAAAGAGAGGAAGCAAATTACCTAGCCATCCTTGAAGGATCGCAAAAGACCCTAAAAGGTATTATGCATACTAGATCCAAAAAAGGAGCAGTTTTAGCCTCAAAAGGGGCTGACCCGACCTCCCAAAGTAATTAATGCGGTACATTTCCTGGAACTGCAGAGGCCTAGGATCTACTCCAAAAGAAGAAGTAATGAAAGACTTGGTCCGAATACATCAACCTGAGATTCTGCTAGTCCAGGAAACAAAAATGGAGGAAACAACTATCCTCCAAGCTGGGAAGAAGTTCTAGAAAAAGGGTCCTGGGATAGGCAACAACTCCAGAGGCGCCTTTGGAGGGATTGCCACCTTTTGGGACTCCACGTTGTATGACCTTGAAGCTGAGGAACGTGCACTGCATTGGGTTTTCACAAATCTCATCCACAAACCATCTGGACAAATTGTAATTCTGTTCAACCTCTATGTCCCTATCTTACACTCCGAAAAAAAGATTGCTGGAGTATGTTAGAGTCCTTTCTTAACTTACAGAACTTAGAAAATATCATTGTAGCAGGTGACTTGAATGTCACCCTAGCTACCAATGAGAAAAAAGGAGGAACGTTGGTCAGAGATCCATCGAGGGAATGGGTTGAATATATCATCCTCGGATGGGATCTAATTGACATAAATCCTGTCAAAGGAAAGTTCACTTGGACAAATAAGAGAAATGGGCCTGGTCATGTTGCAGCCCGGCTCGATAGATTCCTTGTTCACTCCTCATTTCTCTCCATAGGCCTCTTAGCTTCTTCCAAAATCCTCCCTCACTGCACTTCCGATCATAAGCCCATCCTCCTTGAGTTGGCTCTAGATCAAGACCTTGGCTCGATCCCCTTCTGTTTAAGCCCACTTTGGATCCAACTTGAGGCCTTTTTGCAAGTAGTTTCTGACTCCTGGGAAACCCAAATAAAAGGTTCGTCGTCCTTCATCTGGGAAGCAAAAATAAAGAATCTTAAACATGACCTGAAATACTGGGCAAGGCTCATTACTTCTCCCATATCAAGAAGGAAAGTAGCCCAAGCTGAGCTGGAAACGCACCAAATCCACATGGATACCTCTCCTGTCTCAGAATGCCTCCTAAGAAAGGAAGAGAACCTGTAGAAAGCATTCTTCACGGCATGCCGGCTGGAAGAAGAATATTGGAGGCAAAAATCCCATAATCTCTGGCTCTTGAGTGGGGACAAAAACACAAAGTACTTCCATAAGCAGGCTAAGGCTCGAAAGAACTACAAAGTGGTCTCTGAAATAAATTTTCAAGGGGAACTGATCAAATATTCTGAGGGCATAAAGAAGGCAGCAATGGCTACTTTCAAAGAGCTATTCACAGCTCCCATAGAGGAACCGCTTGACACCTCCTCCCACCCATTTGATTTCATTCCTCATCTCATCAACACTGAGGAAAAAAACTTCCTTACCACTCCAGTCACCATGAATGAGTTGAAAGAGGCCATCGCGATCATGAAACCAGACAGCGCACCTGGTCCTGACGGTTTCACAACAAGATTCTTCACTAGCTATTGGTCAATAATCAAGTATGATCTCCTAAAAATGATCCGGTATTCTCAAAAGGTCAACAAACTGGGAGGAAGCACCAATTCCTCCTTCCTTGCTCTGATCCCGAAAGAAAAAAGTGCCACCACCTTCAATCGTTTCAGGCCGATCTCATTGTGCAACACAGGGTACAAGATTATAACCAAGATTATAGCCACCAGACTAAAAAGAATTCTGCCCAAGATTATCCCGGAAAATCAAGGAGGATTCATCAAAGGAAGGAAAATTCTCGACAACATCATACTCGTCCAAGAAGCAATTCATTCCAGCTATCAACACAATGAGAAAGGTATGGTCATTAAACTTGATTTAGCTAATGCTTTTGACCGTGTTAGGCATGATTTTCTATTTGCAGTCATGGAAAAATTTGGCTTCTCATTAGCCTTTATAAGCTGGATCAAAGGATGTGTGGGTGATCCGTGGATAACCCCTCTAGTTAATGGAAGGCCCACAAATTTCTTCAAAGCCTCTAGAGGTTTAAGGCAGGGCTTCCTGCTTTCCCCCCTCCTCTATGCCATCCAGGCGTCAATGCTCAGCTTTCAACTCAATCTCAGTCGGGACATCCATATGCTTCCAGGTCTAAGAATAGCGAATAATGTTCGGGACATAAACCATGCTCAATTCGCAGATGACACTCTATTGCTAGGGGGAGCAAACATCCACTCAGTTGAACAATTTAAACAAGAGCTGGAATTATACAAAGAGGTATCCGGAAGAAAATAAATTTCCAAAAAAGCAAAATTTTCAGCTGGAAGTGCTCAGCAAGAGAGCTAAGGGAAATAGCTAGAACGATTGGAATGGAATGCACTATGGACTGGGATAACTTCATTTACCTAGGCATTCCCATATGCAAAACCAAAATCAAACCAACAAATTGGGAACCTATTTTAGACAAAATTAAAGTAAAAATTCAAAGATGGAGCGCCAACTGGATCAACCTAACAGGGAAGCCTATTCTTATAAAAGTTGTACTAAACAGCATGCCAATTTACCAATCTTCAATTCTGCTTGCACCAGGATCAGTAATTCGCAAAATAGAAGGTCTGCTCAGAAATTTCATTTGGGAAGGGGGAAAATGGAATGAAAAGAAACTCCACCTTGTCAGTTGGAATAAGATTCAAAAACCTCGAGATGAAGGAGGGCTTCAAGTGCGGAGTCTAACCATCCAAAATCTGGCTTTAGGAGCTAAGTTTCTCTGGCAGATGATCACTGGGAAAGAAAGCTAGAGCAAGAAAGTTCTCCGCAAAAAATATTTCCCTGGAACAAGGAAGAGATGCTTGGACACGCATCCCCCTCTCAGAAATGCCTCTCCTGTTTATAACTTATGTATTAAAGCGATGGATCCGTTCAAAAGGAATCTATACTGGATACCTGGGAATGGGAAAACAATCAAAGTTTGGGAAGACTCCATCCTGGGAGAAACTCCACTTGGGATACGCATGGAAGTGGACAACATCAAACATTAGCTTTTGGATAAAGGAGCCACCTCGCTGTGGGATCTATCAGCTTGGGAAGACAACAATTGGATCGGTTGGGATCTAGGAGACCCCCCCCCCCTAAACTAAACATAGAAGCTGAAATTCTAACTAATTTCCTCCAAGGCAAATCGCCAATTAAAGAAGACATCAAAGATAGAAGAGGGTGGGGAAACAATTCTGGAAATTATTCAACTTCAGAAGGTTACAAAAACATCCAAGCAATCCCTTATGCTGCTCCCAATTCGGTGGTCTGGAAATTCCTTTGGTCCAAACCCTTCATCCCAAAAATTGACATATTCTGCTGGACGCTGGCCCACAAAAGCATTCTTTCAGGAGAAAACCTAAAGAAAAAGGGTATGGAAGGCCCAACTCGTTGCCCTCTTTGCAAAAACGAGGAAGAAACCTCGGATCACATCATCCTTGGCTGTCAATTCTCCAAAGAGGTGTGGATAGAAACTATGAATCTAAAGCTTGGCATCAATCTTCCAGACACTATCCATGGTCTTCTCTCAAATAGGATGACTCTTTCTCCATTTCAGCTGGCTAAGAAACCTCTGCTCCAAACGGCCTGGAAATGGCTCCCAAAAGCCATATGCTGGAAAATCTGGATTGAGAGAAACAATCGAATCTTCAGGGATCAAGAAAAGCATCCCTCTAAAATTGCACTCCAAGCAAGAGCAATACTAGGGGAAGCTTTGGATCACTACCTATCCCTGAAAGACAATATCCAACTCCTACCTGAAGAGTCACATTGGCTAAGCATGATAGTTTCCAATCTTCAGAATCGAACCTTCACTATTCAACCTCAGACTGCTCATTGGGAAATTAGGCTTGATGAAACTGATTTCATCAGCTGGAAGTCTACTCTGAATGAAACTTGCCTCTTCTTCGACGGAGCTTCAAAGGGTAACCCAGGCTTAGCTGGTGGCGGTGGAGTGATCATCTCGACTAATGGAAACGTGCTCAGTAACTACTCTTGGGGCCTAGGTACTGACTCAAATAATATCGCTGAATTTTGTGGACTCCTGCAAGGTTTAAAGATTGCACTATCCAAAGGAATTGACAAGCTAACGGTCTTTGGTGATTCAAGATTGCTAATTCATGCTCTCATACAAAAGAAGCGTCCCTCCCATCTCAAACTAGCACAAATTTACCAGAAAATTCATTTTGTAAGTAAAAATTTTCCAACCATAAGATTCTACCACGTGCTTCGGGGGCTGAACTCGATGGTAGACAAAGAAGCCAACCATGGGACTCTCCTGGGCAGAGGTTTCTTACTCAAAGATGGAATCGAATGCCGATGTGATGTCCCCTAGATTTTGCAGATTTAAGATCTATTTCCAGCGATTTCATTTGCCCTGCAGAGCACCTGTGAAACACGTTTTATTCCCTCTCCTGTCTTTGCCAGGAAAATCTATGCAAAATCGAATTCGGTCAGGGTCCTCTCGTGACTGTGTTCCCCTCCCTGATTGTTACTTATTCAAAGAACTTCTCATTCTTCTCTACAATAGCAAAATTGAAGTCTCTGTGGAGAGATTTCCCCGTGAAGAATCAGTTTATAGTTATTGCTGCGTGGCCAAGGAGAATCCTTCCTTCTCGCGGTCTAACCCAACTCTTCTCTCTCTTATCTATCGATTCAACGAAAGGATACTGCTACTCGTAATGGATTCACATGGATCCTCCTCAGAATCCGGCCCATCAGTGGAAGAAAGGATCGAATATTTGGAGAACACAATGGGGAGGATCAGAGCTCGTATGGATAAACAAGATAAACTTCTGCAGGAAACCAACCAGGTAGGAGAGCAAACTCGGGACCTCCTCAATGAAGATATCAGGAAGCTTCGCGCAGATCACTCGGCCTCAGTAGAGAACCTTGAAGAATTCAAGGAAGAAACTCGTACCAGTTTCAAGGACGTTGCCAATGTCCATGGAGATTTTGGGAAACGTATCAGTGCCCTGGAAACTGCTGTCTCCAAACTGATGGCCAAAATTGGCAAATGAAAAGAATATAGCTGGAAGTCTGAAGATCCTTCTTCAAGCTGCGTCCTTCTCTTAAGATAGACCTTCATTTCTTTGCCTCTATATGTTTCTGTAATCTATCTGTTGGATGCTTTGGATCCCTAGATCCATTTTGAAAATAAATCCAACTAAGCTATGAAGTACTATATCTCTGTCAAAGTCTGTGGTAGCTGGTTTACCGGAATCAATATATACTATCCCTATGTTTTAGTAAAAAAAGATAATGCTCTTTTCCTTCGGTGTTACCACCCCGTAGTACTGTAAAAACCCTCCAGACTGAAGGTGACGTTTTTGTAGGAGGAGAGGTCCGTTCGAACTGAAAATTTTTGAGCTTGTCTGTTTGCTGATGCCGGAGAGATGGCCTAGCACATGCAGAGGTTTGGATGCCTCTAAGTGCCCCAACAAATTTATTAGCAGTTCTGCTGCTCATGCCCCCAACTGTTCTGTTTGGCTGATAGCTGCTCCAGCTGAGAAAACTGATGACTGATAATCACTGCATACTGTAGGATAGGCCTACTGAGAAAGAGGAAACTGACATGCGGAGGAAATACTGGGTTTTATGGTCCCAACGAATCCTTCTGTGTTTTCTCTGCTACTTCCGGCTGCAAACGTGGATCTACTAATAACCCTTCGGAATGTGCTGGATCTTCTAAAACTGTAGTATATGATGGATGTAATGGATAAAATTGGATGATCTATCCTAATAAGAGACTAGGGCATATATCTCACTGCCAAACCCTCGCTAGTTGAAGACACCATCTCCAACCCTAACTGCCGCGGCTGCATGCCATGTTGCTGCTCGAAAATCCAAAATCAATAAGCAATAATAATAGATCCCCTCTTTGGTCTAATAACCCTTCTTAAATAGAATATCATGTACTTTTAGTATTTGCATGTCACTTTTAGGGTTTACGCTTCACTTTTGCATGCATGCAATTCTAATTTCATGTTGACTTTAACACTAAAATAAGGTTTGCATGCTCTGCATGCTTTATGAAATGAACTCTTATGGCCTTCTTACTACACTGATGAATTAATAATACTGAATTGATGTACCTTTCTACTCCTAGTGCTATTAGTCCTCAGTTATCCCATTTTTATAAAAACAAAACATTACAGTCCTCCTTCTCCAAAGATTGATTGTCCTCAAGCAATGCCAATGCAAATCCACAATCAATCAACTGAACCAACTGAATCCAGGGATGATCCTAAAGTCCTTAATTATCCTAAGATATCTGTAGCACCCTCTGCTCAAAACATTGCACTGTACGGTACCATCACTAGAAACCTCCTAAAAACATCCTCTAGCAATCACTAAACTATCAGTCACTGTAATCCCAGGGTCCCAAATCAATCTGAGAATTGCAAAGGTCAAAATGCATCCACCGCTAACCTATGTAGTATTGACACAAGGAGCATCATATAGACTCCCAAGTAACGCCATCAGTAAACAATGTATCCACCCTCACAAGGTCTTCCACCTGGATCCCAATGCAAACTTGTGCATATTTCATCCCAAATATCTGAAGGCTCTTGTGGGACTATACCCTTGGCTAGGAATGTCTTTCCAAGAATCTCCCACTCAATAGGACACCAACTCTTAATCTCTGTCCAATCCAACCCCCAAAAAGTACCTTGTCCATAATCACCATCACAAGGAATAATCCTACCAAGATGACATTCTTCCCTTCTGATTTCAACTGGAATGCTCATATATTGCTGGTCAATTTCTTGATCTTGGCCAACCTGTAAAAACCATCCACCATTATCTAAATGTGGACTCAAGCTACTGCAAGCCCTATCTATGTACTCCTTAAGAGGATTGCTTTGAAATGCAATAGTATGTTTCTCCTGCTTCCCCATCAAGGAATTTAACTGTTGTTCAATACTATAAATATTGACCGCTAACTCGATACATACAACTCGAAGAACTATAAGCTCAACATCTCGTTATACTATGGTGTCTCAGAATATCTTGGTCCTCTCTTTCATCGCTAGAATGATTTATTTAACATGTTCAATCTTCTTTCGATGACTATCATCTAGAAGCTCTATCTCATGCATGTATAAAATCTCCCTAACCTCCATGTGTGACTGCTCACTGTCTCGACTGCTGTGCTCATTGCCTTTCACCTCATGTATTTTTCCTGTCATAACTTTCTGGACTCCTACTGTAGGCGATGAAGAGTGTACCAACTCCAACTCATCACATGGCTTGTCCACAATCTGACTAGCAAATGTGCTTGTGTTGCTAGACTCACAGGATGGCTCTAATGCGATCTCCTCATGCACATCCTCATCATGTACTGTTAACTCCAAATGAAGCTCACCAAAAACTTGTACTTCATGCTCATCTTTCTTCCCTCCCCCAACTATGCCTTTAAGGAGATCCGCATCCAAATCCTTGGGCTGGCTCCCGAACTTGATGGTGTAATAATCTTGAAAGGACAATGTTGCACATACCTGATCACCCAAGGCTAGATACTCCTGATATCGAGGCAAGTGTTGAAGTACTGCTAACCTCTGCTAATTTCTAGTCAAGATCCTTCTCATTGTCTTCATGTTCTCACAAGCTGGAAAAGAAAAACCTTTGTTCTGACATGCACTTCACCAACATCACTGACATGCATTTGCATGTACACGCATGCATCAACATGCAAATTTATTCAATTGCTACGTGCCCACAGCTGGCAAGGATCATGCTCAGATACCACTGCAGTATCCCAAATACTGATATTCTCTAATGTTCTATGATAGTGCTGACTTTCACACTCAACCTCATACAAATTTTCAAAATCACTGTGCATGTAAACTCGCCATGCAAAAATGCCCTAAAAATAGATGAATTAGGGTTAGAGTTTTGCAGAGATAAATTAACAGTTACCACTGATATTTTGGATGCTAATGAATCCAGAGATAGCTGCATGCATAAGGATCCGAATGGGTGGTCTAATAATGCTCTTTTCCTCCGGTGTTACTGCCCCGCAGTACTGTAAAAGCCCTCAATACTGAAGGTGACATTTTTGTAGGAGGAGAGGTCCGTTCGGGCTGAAACTTTCTGAGCTTATCCGTCTACTGATGCCAAAGAGATGGCCTGGAACATGCGGAGGTTTGGATACCTCTAAGTGCCCTAGCGAATTGATTAGCAGTTATGCTGCTCACGCTTCCAACTGATCTGTTTGGCCGATAGTTGATCCAGGTGAGAAAATAGATGGCTGATAATCACTGCATAATGTAGGATAGGTCTGCTAAGAAAGAGAGAGCTGACATGTGGAGGAAAGACTGGGTTTTGTGGTCCCGACGAATCCTTCTGTGTTTTCCTTGCTACTTTCGGCTGCAAACGTGGATCTGCTAATAACCCTTCGGAATGTGCTGGATCTTCGAATACTGTAGTATATGATCGATGCAATGGATAAACCTGCGTGATCTATCCCAATAAGATACTAGGGAAGATATCTCACTACCAAACCCTCGCTAGCTGAAGACACCGTCTCCAACCCCAACTATCGTGGCTGCACGCTGTGCTGCTGCTCGAAACTCCAAAATCAATCAACAATAACAATAAATCCCCTCTTTGGTCCAATAACCCTTCTTAAATAGAATAGCATGTACTTTTAGGATTTGAATGTCACTTTTAGGGTTTACGCTTCACTTTTGCATGCATGCAATTCTAATTTCATGTTAACTTTAACACTAAAATAAGGTCTGCATGCTCCACATGCTTTATGATATGAACTCTTATGGCCTTCTTACTACACTGATGAATTAATAATACTAAATTGATGTACATTTCTGATCCTATTGCTATAAGTCGTCAGTTATTCCCTTTTTATAAAAACGGAACATTACACTCCCTTTCTAAAAATTTGCACCCTCCTTGGTGCTTATTCAATATCATTTATCAACATCATTCAAGTATTTAAATAAAATATGAAAGTTTTGTCTCATACTTTTCTCTTTTTCCCAGGTAGCGTCCTCTTGAGTATAATGTTTCCATTGTACTTTCACTTGTACAATGGTCTGCTTCTGCAGCTGGATTTCTCTTTTGTCAAGGATGCACATTGGTTATGTGTAGAAATCTCCCTCGGGTTCCACCTGTACATTATCCCAATTAATTATATGAGATTGATTAAGAACATATTTTTTTAACAAAGAAATATGGAAAACATCATGAATTCTTATATAAGGAGGTAAATCCATCTGATAAGCTACAAGCCCTACTCTAGAAATAATTTCGAAAGGTCCCAGATATATAGGTGCAACTTAGCATAAAGTCCTGATCGTAGCTTGATCTTCTTTGGTTTGACCATTAATAATACATGTTCTCCAATTTTATACTATTTAGCCGTTCTTTTCTTATCTGCATAAATTTTCTGTCTATCTTGAGTTGTTTTTAAGTTTTGTTTCATTTAACTCACCATTTCATCCATTTGTGCCAACATATCTGGCTCTAAGGCCAATTTGTCCTCCAAGTTACCCCAACTTAAAGGTACTTTACACCTTCTACCTTATAACACTTCAAAGGGACTCATTTTAAGAGATGCTTGGTAATTATTGTTATATGCAAATTCTACCAGGTGTATATAATCCTTCCATTTACCTGGTTGATTTATTACATGCATGCACAACATGTCTTCTAGAACATGATTCACTCGTTATGTTTGTCCATCCGTTTGAGGGTGATAACCTGTGCTAAAGTTTAGTTTCGTATCCATACCTTTAAATAATGACATCCAAAATCTGGAAGTAAATTTAGCATTACGATCTATGATCACTACCTTAGAATACCAAGCGATATGAATATTTCATTCATAATTATATCAGCTATATTAACATCTTTATAAGTAGATTTTATCGATATAAAATGGGCTTCTTTACTCAATTTATCCACTACCACCATAATGGAATCATTCTGTTTTCTTGTCCTTGGTAGTCTCGTAATAAATTCCATAGTTATAGTTTCCCACTTCCACTCAGGTATAGTTATAGGCTGCAATAATCCGGCTGGATGTTGATGAATGGCCTTTACCCATCGACAACTAAAACATCGTGCCACAAATTACATGTTGTTTCGGATGAAACAGGCATGCTTCGAAGCCATCAATTGCATATTTGGATGGATCTTCTTCCAGAAATATTCCTATCAAAGAAACCCTACATATTATTAGATCAGAAGTAGGTTATTTTCCCTATTGTTTTCAGAGTCATTTTCATGGCTCTTGTATGAAAGAATTTTAATTATGTTCCCGACTATATTTGGTTGCTTGTAAACTTTGTCTTTGAGTCGGTTGGGCACCGCTTTCCTGGGATTCTTCATTTTTCCATTGATTTTAAGTAGGAAGTTTAGGTTTCAAATGTACTCCATACTTATTAGAAACCAATGTTCTCAGCGTGGCTTTGGAGGTCTGCACCCGCCACTTTCCCATTGGTTGTTAGAGTGGAGTTTTTGTCACAGGGAAAACTAATTTAATTTTTTATTCCTTGATGACATAGGGCGTGCTTACAAGGTCTACCTGATGATGATTTTTCCCTTACCAAAATTGGTGGGTTGAGGTATTCTCCATATCAATGTTTGCCAAAAGGATCCAAACCACATGTAAATACTATATAGAGAGAATTTAAACGTTATTCCCCTCTTTTTTCCTTTCCACAATGTTTTCACAACGATCTGCTTACAGATTCATGGTATATTCAATTATGATCTCACTCATACTAGTCCTGCTGGGCTGGGCACGCTCCGAATCATCCTCCCTAAAAATCTCAAAATCAATTGGTAATGAAAAGTATTTTAAGCCCCCTTTCACACTCTACAACATTTTAAGCCCCCTTGGAATAGTTTTTTTTTATTTTAAATTATGTATATTTTTTTCATATCTAATTTTTAATTACATAAATTTTCCGGTTAGAGAATTCCCATTCATTGGTGTTTTCACTATTCCTTTGATTTTGACTCGGTAAACATTTTCCATACCTATGAGGTCCTTCAAGTTTACCAAGATGGCACTGATCAGCTGTACAGTTAGGGCTTAGGCATAATATGTCCAATCCGGAAGATTCCTTGCACTAAAATGTCTTCCTATGATTTGAACTAGCTCCACAAGTTATGTTTTTCACAAAATTAAGGAGTTTATAGTCGTCTCAAGGTTTGAAGTTTGAACTCTTTCCAGCCTGGTCAAAGTCTGCTCTAAGCCGGACTTCCATAGCTAGTTAATATTTATTAGAGTGAATAACAAGGATATGATTGATAGTGATGAAGTAGTTCATTTTGAATATTCCTTCTCTGTTCTATTCTAATTTATATATGAAGATAGACAATGGACACAAGAACTGTTTATCACATGATAGAGTTAACATAATTGTTGATTTTTTTTCTAAGTAAAATCTTACAGGAACCCAAGGGACGCTTTCACACATTTGTGGATGGCATCTCTAGTAGACCTGTTGAGCCACCTGCTAGCACTGAACTAGCCAAATTCCCACAACATTGACAACAACTGGTTGAGCTAAATCCTTAGGATTAATGTTTGGACACATCTTGTCCCACCCGCAAGCACTTAAAAGTGAGTGAAATTGCTAGTACTTTGCCAACCCCATTTGACCTACAAGGATCCAACAAGTTATGAGGGGGATTTGATCAAGAAAGAGCTGGTTTAGGTTCTTATTCAATTTGTCAATAACAACATGAAACCAATACACAGGAAAGAGGAATATGGTGGCATCCAAAAACTAATTGTTGAATGTTGTCTAAGTCATGATTCAAATCTTTGTTTTATGTAGACAATTTGTTTGCAATCCTCGAATACAAATTTCAATATTTGATGCTAAACTAAAATAAATAAATTTATGTTACTGTAGCATGCAAATTTTAATTATCCTATGTAATAGCCTTCAAAATTTGGAGATATTGTTTCCATGTATTTCCAAGCAAAAGTCTTGCGAGGATTAAATCTTGAGGATATAATCCCAAAAAGAGAAAGAAAGAAGGCTACTAGATTAATTAGGGTTTTTGGTTTGATTGTGTTATTTAGGGATCTCGATTAATTAAGATAATTAAATTAGGGTTCAATAACAATTAGGAAAGAACAATGAATTTACATAGGACAAAAAATATAGTAGGGTTGATTTACTAGGCTCCTTTGGTGAGCTAATTAACCTAATTGTTGAAGATGGAAGAGGAAAAAGGGAAGGAACAAACTTGGAAAAAAGCTATGTTGCACAAGTTTTTGGAACACTAATATGTTGGGTACATGGGGTACGGCTAGAAGCTTCACTATACACACAAAATAAAAATTAAACCAAAATATAAAATAAATAAAATTGAAGAAATTTTAAAACATTGAAACACACAACATAATTGATCTATACACAAAAAATAAAAATTAACCAAAATATAAAAGAAATAAAATTGAAGAAATTTTAAAACATTGAAACACAACATAATTGATTAATTTCATAACTTAAACTATCTTAGCCTCTCAAGGCTCTAGTAGTGTTGTACAGGATTATACACCTAATAACCTAAGGTCTGGGGTTACCAACATACTCAATTACTTGCAGACAATTGACTCTTAAAGCACAGAATAAGAAATAGGAATATCAAAAGGACTTACTTGTTAAACGAAGGTCGATCCTTGCTAATCTTCTTCTTCTCTGTTCCACTTCCAAAGTCTTCAGGATTGTTCCTCTTTCACCTGTCAAAAAACACTTTTCCAGATACAAGATGATTCATATATGTATAAGCAGGTTGGATAAATCACATATAGATGCAGAAGCATAAATAATTATCAAACCACAAGACATGAAACACATATGGAAGAAGTAAACTCTTTATTATCAATAATGGAAAGAGTTCAGATACAACCCAACGCCTGAAACAAGGACTCCTCTGCAACCAAAGGATTCTGAGTTCACTGCTCCAAAGACTTCTGTATAAACTCCACCAGCATAACTTTGCTCTCCAAGTGTAAGTCCTCAACACCCTCCCCAAGGCCTGTATTTATATGGGTGAAATAAGGCAGTTCTCGAAGGTTAGGGAGGTTACAACAGTTAAGGAAATTAAGTTAAATAACTTAACTAATCTCCCATTAGCGCGAGTGTTTTTATGTTTTAATGTTGAGATACATTCGCGGGTCTGTAGTAAAGCAACACACGAATGATTCACGACTATATATAAGTACAACCCGCGAATACATGGATTCACGACTTGCTGTAAAGAAGACTCGCGAGTGATGCGCGAGTTGTATAGAATGATAGTCGCATAAGTGTCCTTTTGTGTGCCAACATGAGGGATGTCGGCACTCGAATGGAGAGGTGCCATTCAGGTGTATAACAGATGCCCCCTAATGTGTGAGGTCAGAGGGGAACGATGGTCGAAATACATTATAATATTCATCTTTGAAGAACTCAGAAATCCAATGGAGCAGAGAGAGTACCTGAAACAAAGCATAGTAATGTCATATACAAAGTTACATCTGAGGATGCTATGTTCAATTTACTGGAACATTAGCTCCTTTACAATATTTGATTACATCATATGATATGGGTATAAAACCACGTATATTACAAAGGTGGATCGAAGCCACAATATACAATAATGATGAGTATTCAAAGATCTGGAAGCTATGTAGGTAGATCGAACATAATCTTGTGCAACTTAGTCCATATGTGAAAGACTAAGGTCTTCATAAAGGATCCCAAAGAACCAGTACAATCCAAGCCATGTGAATAAGGGTAAGCTGAAGTCGAACATGGAGAGGATTCAACAGTTTGTCAACCAATAGGTGATGATTGACAACTGAAGAAAAGGAGTTCACCAATGATGAAAGTGAATCCAGAGGTACGATCGTCAAAAATCTAGGTCTTCATCATCAGGAAGTACTGAAACAGAACCATGCTGTGATAAGGAAGGCAACAGATCCTCCAACGGATCACAAGAGTGACTAGGAATTGGGCAAAAGAAGGGAGACACAAATAGATAACAAATATAACAATGATGGAATTAGGTTATAGATTAGACATTGGGTAAAGTCCTTGAACAGTGAGCACAACACAGAGATGACCCAAGGCAGCGTACAACGGATAGATAGAACAACTAGACTTATCTATCATGTAGGAGACATGATCAGATTCCCCATGTATAATGGACAAGAGGAGGAGTAAGAAACTCAAAGTGATAGCTGAACACAAGTGTATACTGAAACATGGATATCGGAAAGCAAAGAGTGCTATGTTCAAGGACGACATGCTGCCATTACTGAAAATAAGAGAAAACTTCTTCCTTACCTTCCCTGTTAAATTTTAATGAGTCCAGGGAAGTAAACTCGGTTCCCTCTTCATTTTTTAACAAGCTTGAAGAGATGGGAAAATAATGCTTGATACAATGATCCGTGGATTTAATGAGCCCGAACTAGTACATGCTCAAACAGTGTTTTCACATTTAGAGAGTCTGAAAACTCCAAAGAAGACTCCAGGGGGGTCCTTTTTCGTCCAATTTAGTCTCCTGAGGCTGAAAAAGTATAAAACAAACCACAAAAGAACTCTCTTAACTTCTGAAGAAGAAAAAGCGCACCTTTTTCGTACTTAGTCAGGGAGGTCTGAAAAAGGTTAAATTACCACCTACCCAACGCTCCTTCCAGAACAGCATAAGATAGCTTGAGTTTTACGAGTGTGAAGGAAAGCAAGATCACTCGGAAAGATCCATTTGGTTACGAGAAATGGGGCTTACAACAATAAACTCGTTGCTTTGTTATTTAGTGTTTAACGAGCATGACAACGACACAAAGTACACTCGGAATCTTTTTCATGTTTGGGTCCAGAGCACGAAAAAGAGAAAACTAAGCTCAAAACGGGTGTTCCTTTTCCGTAAATTTAGTCCCCCAGGTCCGGAAAAGTGATAAACCTATACCTGAGAATACTCTTCTCAATTCAAAAGAAAAGAGAGGGATCATTTCTCGTATTATTCCGCATGGTCCGAGAAAGAGATAACCTACCACCAATGCGGATGGCCGTTCACATATTCTTAACGAGCTTGAACGGACGAGATAACTCGACAGTCAAGTCTTGTTTGAAGGAGTCAGACTTGGGCCTAAAGAAACTCCATAAGGTCGAGGAGTTCTATAAAGGGATAGCTTGTAAAAAGAGATTCAGAAGAATCTCTATTTGGCGTGAAAAATAGCTATGAGGAAACCCCTGGGCTTGAAACAGTGACGGTATGAGTACCAAAGGATGACAAGGGCATATAAGGATGATACTCAAGAAATAAGGATCCTAGCCACGGAAGAACACTGGTAGAGACAAGGGACTAATGGCTTAGGATACCATAGTCCGTGGCAAAATGTTGCATACTAAGGTTAATGTGGAGTGATAAGATGCCAACATGTGTTGGAGATAGCAAAACCACCCTATAGAAGCATCAACACTTTGTAAAAGTTGGTAAACCTGTTCCAAGGCACAAAGAGGGTGATATTAGTCAATTGACATTTCAAACTATATAAAAAGACCCACTTTACGAAATATTATTTCTATAAATAGCTTGAAAATTAAAACATTTCTCACCATTTGCACTTTTTGGACCAAAAAGGAAAGTTTACTCTCTATCTTTGATCGATTACCGTGGACAATTGGATCGTCGAAATCCAGATCCGTCAATTGCAGGTAACTCTACACCCTAAACCCTTCAATTTGATCCAAACAAATATCAAAATTAATGGTTGATTCAGTATTTTACATCATCCCAAAGTATATCATGGCGCATTCGCGGGTTGCAAGGAGTAAAAGTCGCGAATACGTGTTTTACTCGCGAGTTGCCTAACTAGGCAGTCGCGAATGACTCGCGGCCTGCCTAATTAGACAGTCGCGAATGCTGCGCGATGGGTTAAGCTCAAAATTTATGCACAATTTTTTATTTTTAAAGATGAAATACTGAACCAAATTGTGTGTATTTGCCAGGAAAAATATGGTGTTGGAGTGGAGGGAAAGAGAATATGAAATAATGGATCATGCGGCGCTCCAAAGCGCGGCCGTAATACAAGCATTGAGGACTTGCGGGCTGCTGAAGTTCTTTTGTACATCGCCCATGCGGTCAAATGTCCGCTTACTGGAATTCATGGTCAACTAGTGGGATCATGACATGGGGATGTTTAATCTTCAAGGTGAGACTTTAAAGCTTACCGTAGAGGATATATATTTCATAACCGGGTTATCACAACGG
This sequence comes from Pseudotsuga menziesii, assembly GCA_001517045.1. Lineage (NCBI taxonomy): Eukaryota > Viridiplantae > Streptophyta > Pinopsida > Pinales > Pinaceae > Pseudotsuga > Pseudotsuga menziesii. The sequence continues at coordinate 18,327 of LPNX010217525.1, read as the reverse complement.
GGGGCACCGGTGAACTTGGAGGGCACTGGCAGGGGCAGAGACCCCTTGAGTGTCTAAAACTATGTTGACATGTTCTATACACCGGGTACACAAAAGAGGGGCAGCAGTGTTATTATTGCAGACATCCAGGATTTCACACTCCAGGTACTAGCTAGCACTATTGTGAGACCTACGGGATCATCAGGGTTGCATATGGCCACCAGGAATGAAATGAGGGTGGCAGTTGATTGCTTTAGAGGTGCTCTCTACGATTGGTGCTCGAGAGTGCTCCCTATCATGAAGAGGAAACTTTCCGACTGTAGGAGAGGAAGACGCAAATTTTTTGGCTATGCCAGCATACTAGTAGCGTTCTTCTTCGAGAGGGTACCAGCTATGAGCCCTGCGATACCATTACAGGTCAGACATCCACGACAGCCGAGGCTGAGCCGATGGGGAGACTTCTTCCTCCGTCAAGGAGGAGGAGACATAGTACATAGCGTCTACGATGATGACTTTTATGTATGGTGGGAATGACAACTGCCGGTGTTGGAGTAGTTTCCATATGCTGGGATGGATTTCCGAGGTGATCCCGACCTTGTCCTCCCTCCAGGAGGAATATGGGGCGAGATGGGTAAGTGATTTTTTAATTTTTTATCATTTTCAAATTTTTATGAATATTCAAATGATAGAATATATACATATGTACAAGTCCTAATCCTAGTCATGCGTCAAAATGCAGATATTGGACCAGTCTGCCCTGAAGGGCACCCCCGCATGTTCGTGCGTCCAGTTGTAGGAGGAGACCCAGGATTGGTTCGGGTACTAGAGGGGAAGCTGACCAGGCTGACCCAGCGAGTACCGACGATACAGATTGAGCACATACCTACAGCCATGCAGGAGTTTGTAGTAGGAGTTCCATCGATATGGCTACGTCTGTTCAGGCGAGTAGCTAGAGTAGTACTTGTATACAGAGATGCGGTGGAGGATGTCGAGACCGAGGAGGATGAGGAAGCCAGGGTGCCTAGAGATCATGGGGACCAAGGTGGTCCCAATGGCCAGGGTGGTCAGGCTTAGTTCTAGGGCATTTTGATGGATGATGATCCACATTTTGTATATTTTGTATATGACGGGATCTACGGATCAGACTCGACCTATCTATGACATATTTTTTACATATATATATATATATATATTTTGGTTGTCGGCTTATTTACAAGTGTTTTTTACATGTTTTGCTGTATATTTTATGAAATGTGTGTGAGATGCCAATCCAAAATATAATTAGCATATGCATCAGTCAATGAATTTTGATTTCGTGGAATATGATTGAAAGTAATAACTTCAAAATGTCTTTCCAGTAAACAAATTTGCATGAATTGACGTAACAAGGTAGGATTTCGTACCTGATAAGCTTGATTGAGCTGGGAAACTACCAACTGAGAATCCAAACTGACTTCAAGTTGGGTGATTCCACATGACAAAGCATCCCATAGGAGCTCAATTACAGCCCTGTACTCAGCAACATTATTAGAAGCAGGACCAAGACAAGCGCCACCTGCGGCAACAAGCTGTCCTATGGGAGAATAGATAACCCATGCTGCCGAAGCCATGTTGCAAGTATGACGGCTGGCGCCATCAGTGAAACCTACATACATTTTGGAAGACATCTGCAACACAGAGAATATAAAAAACAAAACTGACAACCTATTGTACATAAAATACATACAATAAAATACAAGAAAAAGTGCTAAGCCTAAGCATAGTACTTCTTCAGGTAGAGCCCATTTCTATGCTCAGGCAGCTTATTCCCATCATAATCCACTAATTCATATACGCCTTTACTCAAAATTTTTGACACGACATAGGGTCCTAACCACATAGCCTTGAATTTTCCTGCCCCCAGAGGTTCTTTATCTTGGTCCCAAAGCAAGACAAGTTCCCCTTCAGAGAAAACCCTAGGTTTGACCGTTTTATCATATTGAGATTTAACCCTATTCTTATGAGCCTGATTGGTAGTCAACACATCTCTACGTTGCTCATCAAGGTGTTCTATATGTACTAGACGTTCTTCAAGCTCAGTCGTATTAGGTAACACATGAATGGCTATCTTCAAAGACGGGATTTCGCATTCAATCGGAGTAACTGCTTCCACCCCGTGAACGAGTTGGAAAGGTGAATAACCCATGGCAGTATTAAGATTAGTTCGGTAAGCCCAAAGAGCAGGATATAACATGATATGCCAATTAGAATGGGCTGTATCAATTGTCCGTTTAAGGATAGTTTTCAAAGTCTTGTTTACAGCCTCAACCTGACCATTTGCTTGCGGATAGTATGGAGAAGAATGTTCTTGTCGAAATCCGAGCATGGTGGTCAGTTCCATCATCATGTTATTTTGAAAATGATTGCCATGGTCAGTGACAATCGCTTTGGGAATACCAAACCTTGCAATAATTTGATTGAAAACAAAGAAAGCCGATGTTTCCCTGTTATCTTTAAAAGTAGGCATTGCCTCTGCCCATTTCGTAAAATAGTCAACATCGACAATGATGTATTTATGCCCCCCAGCAGAGACTGGGTTGCAGGTCATGTAATCGATCCCCCATTTCATGAAGGGGCCTACCGAGACAACAGGAAATAATGGAGCAGGATGCGACTGCATTTTTCTGGTGTAAAGCTGACATGGATGACAGCGCTTCACGGCTTCTACACAATCTTTAAAGATCATGGGCCAGAAATAACTAGCACACAATATCTTCTGGGCCGTTGCTAACCCAGATAAATGACCCCCACATGCTCCACTATGAGAATCATTTAGGACAATCTCCGCTTCCTCATGAGTAAGGCAGCGACGCAAGACGGAATCTACCCCTCGTCGATATAATGTATCTCCTATAATGAGGTAGTTCTTGGCATGAAGGCATAACTTACATCGTTCCTCCCTAGAGTAAGCAGCAGGATACTTCAAAGTCTGTAGATATATAAGAATATCCCCGTACCAAGGATCATAGGTGGATATTAAGAAGATGTGCTCATCTGGGAACGAGTCATCCTCAATCGCCACATTTTCTTCAGTGGGAAATTCTGCTATTAGCTCAGCAAAAACTAAGGACTTTTTAGACTTAGCGGATTGAAAATCCAAGTCAAACTCCTGGAGAATGACTATCCACTTGTTGAATTTTCCCCCAACAATCCATCGGGATAAAACATATTGGAACGGATTAACATCCGCCACTACTGTTGTGGTCCTCAGTAAAATGTAGTGGCGCAACCTCTGCACAGCATAAACAGCTGCTAAGGCTAACTTCTCGACGTGGGAGTACCTAAGCTCAGGTCCGGCCAAAGCACGACTAAGATAATAAACGACATGTTCAACGAGCTTATCGTCCTCCTGAACTAGCACTACCCCAATGGTCGACTCTGACGCGGCCAGATATAATATAAAATCCCTAGAATAATCTGGTGGGCGTAACAAAGGAGCTGACAGCAAAGCTTTTTTCAATGCCTCGAACGCAAGTTGTGCGGTTTCATCCCATACAAAAGGAGTGTCTTGTTTGAGCAAGCGAATGAAACCTTTAGTGATCTTGGCATAATTAACGATAAAATGTCGAAGAAAGTTGTACTTTCCTTGCAGGCTTTGAAGTTGCTCGAGGGAACGAGGAGGAGGCAGATTTACAATGGCCTCAACTTTTAATGGATCCACCTAGATGCCTCTACTAGATACGATGAATCCGAGTAATCTTCCCGACTCGACACAGAAAACACACTTGTGGGGATTCAAGCGAATTGTATAGTATCTGCATCTTTCAAAAATCAACCTCAAATGGTCTGGATGCAGGACCCTCTTGTGAGAATGTGCAGGCATGTCATCAAGGTAAGGTTCAACAATGGATTTTATGTCGTGAAAAGCAAAGTTCATGGCTCGTTGAAAGGTAGCCCCGACATTTTTCAATCCAAAGGGCATTTTTCTATACGCAAATGTACCCCAAGGGCAAATGAAAGCAGTTTTATGTTGGTCTTCCGGTTTGATTTGGATTTGATTGTAGCCGGAGATACCATCCATAAACGAAAACACTTCACTCCCCGCACATGCATCTATGATCTGGTCAATGAATGGTGTGGGGTAATTGTCCTTAGGACATGCTTTATTGAGATCTCTAAAGTCAGTACAAACGCGAATAGTCCCTTTCTTTTTATCAACAGGAACAGGGTTGGATACCCATTCAGTCAAAGCTATGGGATATATAAAACCAGCTTTCAAGAGCTTCTCAACTTCTGCCTTCACAGCTGCCGCTTTACGCGGGTTCACGGGGCGTAATTTCTGCCGAACCGGCTTGGCATCAGGATAGGTTCGGATTTCATGTTGGACAATAGATGGATCAATGCCTGGCATCTCCTCATATGACCAGGAAAAGATATCGCGGAATTCCTTGAAAAGGGCAGTGTAGATGGCAATATCCTCCGGAGAGCAGTTTGCACCTATATAGATGTTTTCCACGACATCTGGGTTCACAGAGATATTGATAGGTATGGTGGCAGAAATGTTTTCCATATTCCCCTCAGCAAACACGCCTTCCCTAGGCAAAGGGTTAATAGGTACCTCAATATCATCTGACGGTCTCACTTTAAACTCTTGGTTTTCTATCTTGCTCAGATCTGGAAGAAAATAGGATTGATGATGAAGATCCTCACAAATCTTATCACGTCCATTCATAGCTTCCAGAATAGCTTCATCGAAAGGTAAAACTGTATCCAAGCAATCTATGGAATATAAAGAGTTTTCCGCCCATGCGGGCAAATAGACTTCTTCCAGATCATCTGAGACTAAAAGAGGATCTGGAATGGGATCAGCAGTATCTTCAATGATGGCTTGATAAGCTACCTCTACTGCCGATAAGGGCACTTCTGGTTCATGGGGAGTTGGGAGGACCCAAGGATTAGTCCTATCACCAACCGTAGTGATGGAATTCCCCACAGTAGTAGAACCAATGTAGTTCACCGGGGCTAGAAGGTCAAATGTGCCCATCAATGATGCGTACATTCCAGCTCCCAAGCTCTGTGCAGCAGGTTTGACCTGATCAACCAATGGAACAGTGGATTCCTTAGACTCTAAACAACCTTTTCGGGTAAAATCAAGCTGGTCAACAGTAACCAACTTGCCCTCATGTGGAAAAACCACGACACGAAGAACAGCCGATGCAACAGCAGACATTGCATAAGTCCAATTCCTTCCCAGAAGCAAATTATAGTCCAAAGGAGCATCAATCACTTCAACTTAAACAGACACTGCTTTGCCTGCTAATTTAAGCTCGAAAGTCGGCAGGATACCATGAGGACGAAAGGATCTTCCATCAAAAGCAGTAAGTAAAGTGTTTGATGGGACCAGCTCTGGGGATCCAAGAGCTTTCCAACATGCCAGGGACATAACACATGTAGAGGCTCCCTCATCAACAACTTCCCTTCCAATGGTCTTACCACCATGGATGACATCTATTGATAGGGCTACATGGTAAGGCAGGCGAATTTTGACATCAGACAGATTGAATTTGTCCATGAGACTCAAAGAATCCATGCTACCTAAAGCTGCTAAGAGAGCATCCCGCTGGGCAGGACAACTCTGTAACACCTCTAAAGCTGACATTGCACACGAGGTTTGAGCTAAGTCTTCAACCACTAAGTAGTTTGAAGCAGCCCTAGCATTGGGGTTATGCAAAGTCTTCTTGAAAACACCTTTAAGTATCTTCGGCATAGTTTCGGCAGGTTTTTCTATCGTGAGAAAGTTGGAAGGTTCAACTACAACTTTACCCTTCTCAGAAGTCTCAGTTTCATAGTTTTTGTTCCTGGTTTGCAACAAAGTCAAAGATCGAACCATGTTGATATAATTAGGGTCAGGGGCAGTTTGAGTGCCCCCTGCTACATTAGAAGCTAAAGCAGAGTTCTGTCCTTGGGGAAATGGGTCCTTCAGGACAACCGGTTGTTGATATTTGAGCAGCTTCTGGGCTTGATCCATAAGGGGACAAAGGTGAGTAAGGTGGTCCTCTTGGCACAACTTACAAGGGAACTTGACCTTCTTCTTTTCTTTTTTTCCCCCATCAGCATTGTTCGCAGGCTTGGGCTTGTTTTGGTTTCCCTCTCCTTTCTTACCTTTCTTATTCTTCCCGCCGGGCTGCTGATTGCCCTTAGAAGAAGTTTGCACAAAAACATTTGCATTTTGGGGAGAGGGGGCAACCTTTGCTGCCTCCGCCGTAGACTGTTTGACAGACAACTGGTGAAGTTGCTTAGTTAAAGACTCTACGGTGGGAGAGTTGGTAGACCCAACCACACCATCGGCATGGGGTCCAGGCTTAGGCTTCTCCGCCTCGTGCGAAGGCCTCGGTGCCTCAGGGATGATCTCATACAAGATCCCAGACTGTGAGTAAATCAAGTCTAACTGCTGGGCCCTGAGTATGGCTTATTCTTCATTCGTGACTCCTGATGTGGAAAAATCCTTAGATATGTATGGCAACAGTGATTTAAGGAACCATTCTAATAGAAACTCAGGAGGAATGGTGGCTTTGATAAGGCTCTTTCGCCTCCTCCACTCTTGGATATGATTCGAGATGTGGGTAGCCTTGTTTTGTCTAAAAGTAGACAACAAGTCCGTTCCGAAATCGTATCAAACCGGAAGTTGAAAGTGGCTAAGGAAAGCACTAGCCAAATCCTAGAAACTACTAAAGGTAGCAGAAGGCAATTCGATATACCACTTAGCCGCCGTACTAGTCAAGGTCCTTTGGAATAGCCTCAATCTAATTGAATCCTCATTCAATGAATTGGAAGAACACCATAAGTGAAAAGTGGTGGCATGTGCCCCAGGATCTTCACCAGCTTTACCTTCGAACTTAGGGATGTCCGATGGCAATTTGGTGGGAACAAGTGGCCACAAGGGGTCATGCCTCACTGGGTCATTCATCAACTTTGACAAGTCTGGCAAGTTTAAAGTTGCTAGGAAAGGAAGTTTGGGCCTAACTGGGGTAGTAAATGTGCCAAATTGGGGATTCGAGGGACCTGCCCCCGAATTCCCATGGGTAAAAGTGGGGTTGCCCCCAGCCACCGGTTGTGAAGTGGGAAGGTTGCTTTGAAACGGATTCCATTCGTAAGCCACAAGATTTTGTGTGGGAGGTGCAGTGTAAGTGTTTTGGGCCATCCCCATAGAAGCAGGGGTCTGAAATACTGGAGCAGGTATCCCTCCGCTAAACAATGAAAAGGGAGAGCTCGTGTATGGGACCGAAATAGGGGTTTGGAAGCTCTGCCCGTAAGAGGTGTTGCTCCCAAACTTCACTCCTACATATGAAGGAGATGGATCTACGTATGGAATGGATGGGGGAATGTGCCCCCCATTCCAAGGAAATCCTTGGACATAAGCCAAGGATCCTACCGAACCACTCTGGGTAGTGTAAGGGAAGGAAGAAGGAATGGTAGGTATACTGGGGATCCCAGCAACCGTGTTACCAGAAGTACCTCCTATGTTTGAGTGAACCGGTGGTTGAACCACCCGGCTCGCTGGAGTCAAAGGTGTAGAAGGCAAACTAGATCTAGGGGTACTGACTGGGGGAGGTAGCACCCCTTCAACCGGAATGGTTGAGGTAAACACAAAAGAACTTTCTTCCATAGAAGACATGAATCTACCCTCAGGTACACCTAGCACTGGTGAATCAAAAGGCCTAACCTGGACGATCACATGATCATTTAAGTCAGTCAAGGGGGAGTTGAAATTTCTTGCAAACTTGTTAGTCTGCAATTCTTCTATCTCAATTGTGTCAAGATTGAAACGGTTAGCAATGAGTTTCGGTTCACCAAGCACTTCACTTGTTCCTATAGGTTCAAATGAACCCTCTGTGTCTAATCTCCGCCTTTGAGGTAAAGGTGGAGGCTCCAATGCAGTGATAAGAGGAAGGTTTCTCAACCTTCTTGAACTTCTAACCGGTTGGTCCTCCAGAGTTAAAAATTTAACAAATCACACCCTAAGGCCAACTAAACACAGGAAAAACCACAGAGCATACACTAAAAAATTTCCTAGAGTCTCAAGCAGTCAAACCAGGGTAAAAGATATACTTTCCCGAAGAAAGTTGATGAACGATTACTTGGCATCCTTGAGGTGGTTCTTAGGCACAAGCGGAGGAATCACCCACCGCCCTCCTAAACTTTCCACAAGGGTTACCTTCCAAGCCCATTCAAGGTGAACCAGAAATAGCCTTCCGGTTTACCTAGGTATGAACCCTAAAAGACAAGAGACTAAAGGCTACCTTGGCAATACCAGCTATCTGGGGGGACAGTCGTCAGCCGAACTCGTACGCATGGGTAGGGTAGCTGAGCCCGAAACTCTGTCTAGGATAGAATCCCCAGATGCGTAAAATTCCTGGGTTATGTTTTGACAAGGATTCAGAGGGTTATCTCCTCTGTCCAAGCCTCCACGCGGCCTAGTGCTTAACTCCTGTTTGAGAGGAGCTTCCCAGATACAATGATAGAGTCAAGGATTTCCCTAAAGAAAGGGTCCACTACGTCTGAGTTTATAACTTGTGGGAAGTTTACACTCCCTAGCCCACAAGTCTAGCCTAAGCTAGTAGGTGAAAGGCCCCTAAAAAACAAAACTTACTAGTAAATTTTAATTTATGCGTTTATTTTAAAGGGCTGTTCTTTACTCAAGAGGAAATGGAGTGGTATACTATATGATGTTTTGACTCAAACAAGAAACAAATGAAATTAAAGGTGCATTCAAAGCAAAATTACCATAAAAACAAACTTCTTTTTAATTTTTGCAAATATGTATTGATGAAATGAAAGCTACGATGAAAGAAACTAAGCCTATGTTTTTGTAGTTCTTTGATATAATATTTTTAAATTGAAATGAACACTACTTATGCAAAAATCACAATGCAAAAGCTTTAACTATGTTTTTTTTTCACTTTTAAAAATAATCAAAACTCTACTATGCATCTACAATGCACAAAACTTGAGCAAACTTGACACTTATAAACTGTATAAAAGCAATAGATTAAAGCAGACAGGCTAACAGGACCAAAAGACAACCAATGAAGGAAGGCTAGGAACCCTAGCTTGGGTGCAAATAATGACAAAAAATCAATGCTGACTTACAAAGGCAAGTGACAACCAGCCACTGTCAGAAGACAGACTGGAAAAATAGAGCCCAAGACCCTGATCACTGATCTGGACTAAGACACTTTAACCCACTACCCAAACAGGCCAAAACACTTCAGTATGCAAGCAATAAATAAACCAAGCAAAAAGACTCAAGAGCTTCTGAAAAAGCAAGGAAATGTGATCACCAACAGTATTCAGACTCACTACACAACACTCTTAAAGAAAGACCACTCAGAAACAGGGACCAAACAAAGAGAAGAACAAGCAAAACTTATCTCAAAAATCCCCACTTCCAGGAGTATTCGCGACTGTCACTAAGAGCAACTCGCGACTGTCTAGTATAACAACCCACGAATGCACAGTAGTATTTGTGACTGTCTAGAAAGAAAACCCGCGAATGGGTATAAAATTTTTCTCAGAAAACCAATAAAAAACCAAGACTTTCAAATGCTGAAGCAAGTATTGAAACAGGATAACAAATCACAAACAAACTCACAAGCAAAACTGGTCAGGAGGACAGAAAACAACCTACAGCAGTCCGGGCTCCCCAGCGGAGTCGCCAGTTCTGTTGTACAGGATTATACACCTAATAACCTAAGGTCTGGGGTTACCAACATACTCAATTACTTGCAGACAATTGACTCTTAAAGCACATAATAAGAAATAGGAAGATCAAAAGGACTTACTTGTTAAACGAAGGTTGATCCTTGCTAATCTGCTTCTTCTCTGTTCCACTTGCAAAGTCTTCAGGATTGTTCCTCTTTCACCTGTCAAGAAACACTTTTCTAGATACAAGATGATTCATATATGTATAAGCAGGTTAGATAAATCACATATAGATGCAGACGCATAAATAATTATCAAACCACAAGACATGAAACACATATGGAAGAAGTAATCTCTTTATTATCAATAATGGAAAGAGTTCAGATACAACCCAACGCCTGAAACAATGACTCCTCTGCAACCAAAGGATTCTGAGTTCACTGCTCCAAAGAATTCTGTATAAACTCCACCAGCATAACTTTGCTCTCCAAGTGTAAGTCCTCAACACCCTCCCCAAGGCCTGTATTTATATGGGTGAAATAAGGTAGTTCTCGAAGGTTAGGGAGGTTACAACAGTTAAGGAAATTAAGTTAAATAACTTAACTAATCTCCCATTAGCGCGAGTGTTTTAATGTTTTAATGTTGAGATACATTCACGGGTCTGTAGTAAAGCAACCCACGAATGATTCGCGACTATATATAAGCGCAACCCGTTAATACATGGATTCACGACTTGCTGTAAATAAGACTCGCGAGTGATGCGCGAGTTGTATAGAATGATAGTCGTGAGTACATCTCAATATAGGCAAAATGGAAAAGTAACTAGCTGGATGGAGGAAGCATGTATTTCATGACAAGCCAAGCTATAGTGTTTTGGGCAAACCTCTATCCATAAGTGTCCTTTTGTGTGCCAACATGAGGGATGTCATCACTCGGACGGAGAGGTGCCATTCAAGTGTATAACAAGTAGTTCCAAGGAATTCAATCCTTTTAAATTTTCTCGCACCCCTAGGTCTATGTGATACTTAAATTGTGTTTGTATGATTTGAAGTCAACCCTTCACTAACTATGCATGACTCTAGTGCCATGGTATATTTTGTAAATTTGACCTACAACTATTTTCCCATTATATGAGTTTGTGAATGCAAATTGTGATGTATGAAGCACCAATAGTTTCATAAACCATGAGATTCAATCCTTTTATAAATCCTTGTTCCAACTCCATCTCTATTATTGCTTCTACGAGTGATTAGTATTTGGGTGCCTCTACATTTTTTATATGGTAACCACTGCTTAATTGTCATGTGAATGAACTTGATTATTTCAAGTTTCAACTAACATCAAACTTTCAAATTATTTGGTATTTTGAGTAAGATGTTCTTTATGGCCCTAAATTGCTATATCAATCAATAGGAATAATGTAAGCTAGCTATAAAAATTTGCAACACGAGTTGTAATTGTTCAATACCTTAGTATTGGTCTAGAAAGATCCATATTTATTCATTTAAGTATGTTGGTATCTTATATTATGAGTGTGAATGGATCGAAAGAGCTAAGAGGCATGATCCCTCTTAAGTTTATATAACCTAGAAAATTAAAAAATTGACATTGTTGATAGATTCATTTGATTTTTTATTTTTACTTTTGGTGATTTCTTTGCATAAGAAACAATGATATTTCAATATATTTTTGTCACTTTCCTTATGATTTTGGGCCCCACATGGTCAATATCTTGTGGAAGCTTCCTACCTGTAAAATGAACCAGTCTTCTTGAAAGTAGTGGATTCTTTTGGATATACAAGGATGCACAATATATGGGTGAGTTGTTTATAAATTCATTGAAGGCATACATGTTGATTTTTGTGTCCAAATTATCACACTATTTGCAAGGCTATTGGCATGATGGTGGAAACTAAATATCCATAGATATTTTGAACACCTTATATTGTTCATTCTTTGAATTTTGCACTTAGATATATTGATTTGAAGTTGGCATGGTCAAGAGCTTGTAGAAGCTTCCTGCTTGTAAACTGGACTAGTCTCTTTGAAAGTAGTGGATTCTTTTGGAAATACAAGGATGCACAAGACATGGGTAAGTTTTTTATAAATTCCTGTGATGTAGCCTACATTAATGGAAATTAATGGCTCAAATAAGTGTATCATGCATGTGTGGAGGCATACTTTGTTGCTCTTGGTTGGCCTTTTTGAGGTGTACTTTTATATGCTTTTATAGGCACCTCCTTTCTGTTAAAAACATATTCTCTATATCAAGGCTTTCTTTTAGTTCACAGGGCTGTAATACTATGCTTTTCCAATTTGTCAGCACAACACCTTTCTAGGCCTGTACTGACAAATGTAGTATTTACCTTTTTTCTTTGATGAACTTTGTGTAACAAAGCTTCTTGAGCCTGAAATCTGCATAAGATTTCTTTAAATGAGGGTATTGCATTTATCTAGTTTACAATTATGTTGATTTTTTTCATTTTTGTGCAGTCGAATATGAGAATTGTTAAATTTGGAAATGGTATTTTAGTCTAAAAGTATCATATAACCTTTGAAATGAATTTGTATAGGACATGAATGGAAACAAAATGATCGATGAATATGTTCAAGAGCACAAGTTAGGAGTAGGAAGCTACAACAAAGTGGTTGGTTTGGATTTCCTTCTTTATGGAATAAGGTTTAGTTCATGCTAAGCACAAGTCAAGAGAATCATACTGATCGTACCTCTATTTTTGAGTTTCTAATAGGTACTTCACCGAAATATAAAACATGGGAAGTTGTATGCTCTCAAGGTAATACATTGTAACCGATCATTTCTGATTTCTTCATTCTTGAAGCTTATGACTGCACTTGACTATATGCTAGGAATGCACTGTGCTTGAGATTTTGTTATTTAGGCATGGGAATGAGTGTATTTCCCTCCAAAATTTTTATACAATATCCTAATTTCAGCATCAATAACTTGGAATTTCTTCTGTCAGGCATGTAAAATATTTTTAACTAGGATTTATTCAAAATGCCATTAGACAACATAGAGTGGATTCAGTTAAGTGCTAGTTCAAGGATTTTTCATGTGCTAGTTCAAGTCTTTTTCATATGAACCTTTAAAAGACTTGAGGTATCGTACAATGTACACTTTGCTGAAACTAAAGCAAACAAATGGCATATTGTAGGGCATTGATGCTAGAAAAAAATGTTGGTAACTTGAATTGCAATAAAATTAGATTCCAAATTTTGGTTTTGTTTGCTGCAACTTGCTCCTGTATTGGTAGTGAAATTGCTCCTGTATTTTTTGTTCTGATTTTTTTGAGAACCACACAGTATAATTAATCTCTCTTAGGTGTGCACAATAAAAGACATCAGATACAAGGCATATCAAAGAAGATGAAATTGAAGAATTCCTACACAAGAGACAATTTCTAACCAAGAAAGAATGTCTGAAAATGAAATAACTGTGCAGTAGTGCATGCAAAAGGTTTATACATTTTATCTATAGACCTTAATGTAAATATGTCAAATGTCACCGGTGAATACATAAAACTAATTCTAGAAGTATGGACCTACATGATATATGATTGTTGGAGTAAAAGTTCATGTTGCCTTTTTGTTCAATTTTCAAGCCCTACAATATGGTTTTCTATTTACACGCAATCATGTAAAATGAATATATACATCCTCAGTCTAACACCAATTTTTCTTTGATATGATCGTTATGGATTGTAAATATAGGTTTTTCACAGGCATCGTCTTTCCAAAGTGCATGTGGCACCTTCGAAAACTGCTATGACAGATGTTCTAAGAGAGGTTGGAACTATTAACTTTTATTCTAAGATTTTAGGGCTGTAGTAGGATAGATGGGGTACCATGTCATTGTTTCTTCTGACGTTTGTATTTGGTATTTCAGGTTTCAATTGTGAAAAAGTTGGACCACCCCAATATTTTCAATTTGATTGAGGTGATTGATGATCTGGATACCGATGAAGTTTACTTGGGTAAGAACCTTTGTTTTCTTGTGCTATTTTGCATTAATCGTTGAATGCCAGTCCATATGTAGAAAACCGTTGATGATGCTTTTACCAGTGTTTAATTGCATGTTGTGTAGAGAGTCATTTTCTTTTTACTTCCCTAAAATTGCGTTTAATATAGAATTGTGCTTTTTTAAAGACTCATGGGACTCGAAGCATAAAGGAAGCTTTGCCTTTTTTTTTACTATAAATTAAACTATGTGAAGATCAAGTTGATAATTGAGTGCAGAGTGTCCAATTCATCTTGTAATCCTTGCAGTACTCATCCACTACTGATTTCAGTAATCCATGGTATGAAGTTTATAAAAACCATTTTTTGTAGGGAAAACTACCTAGCTGGAAAGGCTGATCCCTCAATATGTTTAAGTTCACCAATATATTTTACTAAATCCCTTTCCTACCCTTCCCAAAGAACTCACATGCATTTTGCTGAAAAGCAAGAAAAAATTCATATAGGTACCTAGATACTGATGTTTGTCCCTCGCAGTTTAAGTTGATGCCTCTCTCTTTGATCCTTCTCTAAACACTCAGTTCATACACCTGCACACACAGAAACAAGAAACACCTTTCTCATTGATCAAGTATAGGACGATCCATGCTACTTAATGTTGACAGAGCCATAAATCAAAACATATAGGAAAACCCATGCTACTTAATGTTGCACTTTGGCATGGAAGACAAAAACTCTTTCACCCATGAAGAGCGAAGTGATAAAACTGTTTTGATAAAACATTTACCTGTGTAAATAATAATGATCAGCCTGTAATAGTTAAAGGAATTCCTAGAAAGACTGTGGTTAGGCAGATTTCTGCTTTACAGCTCAAAAGAGCAGTCAGGAAAGGATGCAAGGCCTATGCTGTAATTATTACAGATGAGGCAAATAATGTTGAAAAAGATGAAACAAAAATAGAAAATATTCCAGTATTAAATGAATTTATTGATGTTTTTCCGGAGGAAATCCCAGGATTACCTCCTCGGAGGGAACTGGATTTCACAATAGAGCTGGTACCAGGTGTTGTACCTAGCTCGAAGGCTCCGTACCGAATGAATATTCTGGAACTTAACGAATTAAAAACACAGTTAAAGGAATTAATCGATAAGAAATATATTAGACCTAGTGTTTCCCCTTGGGGAGCACCAGTAATATTTGTTAAAAAGAAGGACGGGACTATGCGACTCTGCATAGATTACCGTCAGCTTAATAAAATGACAATTAAAAATAGGTATCCGTTGCCCCGCATAGACGATCTGTTTGATCAGCTGCGCGGAGCTATGGTGTTCTCTAAGATAGACCCGAGATCAGGCTATCATCAGGTGAGAATAAAGGAAGAAGACATATTTAAAACAACTTTCAGGACGAGATATGGACATTACGAATTTGTCGTAATGCCATTCGGACTTACTAATGCCCCAGCCGTCTTTATGTGTCTAATGAACAACATAATGCATAAATACTTAGACAAGTTTGTTGTTGTATTCATTGATGATATCTTGATCTACTCTAAAAATGAAGAGCAGCATAAGGAGCATTTACGGATAGTCTTACAAGAACTACGAGAGCAACAGCTCTATGCGAAGTTCAGTAAGTGTGATTTCTTCAGGGATGAAATCCAATACTTAGGTCACGTGGTGACTAAGGAAGGGATTTCAGTTGATCCCGAAAAGATCAGGGCAATTGAAGATTTGCCAGTACCTAAAGACGTAACAGATGTTAGATATTTTATGGGGATCACTGGTTATTACCGGAGATTCATAGAAGGTTTTTCTAAGATAGCCAACCCCATCACTTCTTTGCAAAAGAAAGGCAAGAAGTTTGACTGGAACGTAAAATGCGAAGAAAGTTTTAAGAAACTAAAAAGTTTATTAACAACTGCGCCAATTTTAAGAATAGCGGATCCCAATAAGGATTTCGTGGTTTGCACAGATGCTTGTAATGACGGTCTAGGTGGAGTATTGACTCAGGATGGGCATGTCATTGCCTATGAGTCTAGGAAGCTAAAGATCCATGAAAAGAATTATGCTACTTATGACTTAGAGCTGGCTGCTGTTATTCATGCCTTAAAAATGTGGCGACACCACTTAATAGGCAGAAAATTTACTTTAATGACTGATAAAAAGGGTTTAAAATACCTTTTAGATCAGCCTAACTTAAATGCAAGGCAAGACAGATGGCTAGCCTTCCTAAGCGAATATGATTTCGAAATTCAACATATAAAAGGGAAAGAAAATAAAGTAGCTGATGCCTTGAGCAGAAATGCAAAATTGAATTTCACAACAGCAATCAGTACTTATAATTCTGATTTGAATGAACAACTAACTGAAAGTATAAAATTTGATGAAATTTATCAAAAGTTACAAGCTACAGCTAAGGAAGAACCCATAGAAAGTTTAACTAAAGGTTATAGTTTAAATAAAGATGGATTTTTATTATTTAAGGACAGATTATATGTGCCAAATGTGTCTAAAATTAAATTGCTGATTCTGGATGAAGTGCATAAAACCCCTTATTCAGGACATCCAGGCTATCAGAAAACTGTCACTATGTTGAGAAAAGATTATTTCTGGCCTAACATGAAATCTGAAACAGCTGAGTATATAGCTAGACGTTTAGACTGTCAACAAGTAAAGACAGAACATCAACATCCAGCTGGGTTATTGCAACCCTTGCCTATTCCTAGTTGGAAGTGGGAAATAATCAGCTTAGATTTCATTACTGGATTACCCAGAAATCAAAATCAGAATGATTCAATTATGGTGGTAGTGGATAAATTAAGTAAAGCAGCACATTTTATTGCTGTTAAAACCACTTTTAAGGCTGCAAATATAGCAGACATTTTCTTAAAACAGATTTTTCGACTACATGGTGTACCGAAAGTTATTATTTCCGACAGGGATCCTAAATTTACTGGGAATTTCTGGAAATCTTTGTTTAAAGGACTAAACACAACATTAAATTTCAGTACTTCTTTCCATCCTCAGACAGACGGACAGACTGAAAGAGTTAACCAAGTGTTGGAAGATCTGTTAAGAATGTATGTTAAGGATCAACCTGGTAAGTGGGAGGATTATTTGCATTTAGCAGAATTTGCATACAATAACAGTTATCAATCTTCAGCTAAGTTCAGCCCCTTTGAAATTTTGTATGGGCGAAAATGTAACACTCCAATCTCCTGGAATAATCCAGTGGATAGATTAGTGTTGGGGCTCGAATTATTAAAAGAAATGGAACAGATTGTAAAACAGGTGCAGGAGAACTTGAAGGTTGCCCAGGATCGGCAAAAGAGTCAAGCAGATTTGAAAAGAACTCCTAAAGAGTTCCAGGTGGGTGAGCATGTGTTCATAAAGGTAAGACCAAAGAAGAGCTCCCTAAGACTGGGGAGTTGTGCAAAACTAGCACCACGTTATTGCGGTCCATTTGAAATATTATCTAGAGTTGGTCAAGTTGCTTATCAGTTAGCATTACCACCTAATCTAAAAGTGCACAATGTTTTTCATATTTCTGTTCTGAAAAAGTATGTACATGATGCTACTCATGTGATTGACTGGAACGTTGTACAGGTAGAACCAGAAGGGGAAGTTCTGGTGGAACCGGATTGTATCCTCGGGAGGAGGGAGATTACTCTGCGGAACCGCACGATTGGGCAGCTGAAGGTGCAATGGAAGCACCTTAGTCCTGAAGAAGCTACTTGGGAACTGGAAATTAAGATGCAGGAAGCATACCCACATCTATTCCAAGAAGTTCCTGAGGAAGAAGAATAAGTAACATCGAGGACGATGTTACATTTTAAGGGGATGTGTATGTCACATACCTCAATTTTGTAAAATTATGTAAATTGTTTTATTATATTTTGAGACATTATGTTAAACTTAATCCTAAGTAGGGATTGATGACTCAGCAGAGTCAACAGTTATGGAGTGTAATTCAGAATATCTTATTAATAATAAATAAATTGTGGAGACAACAGCATGGGAGAGCTGTTAAAAAGAGGTTACTGGTCAAACTGGTGGATGGAACTAGGTGGAAAGGAAAAAGACAAGTGGCAGCATCCTCAAACACTTCCTAAGTTGCAGGTGGCAACTTCCCTATATTTGGGGTCATGATTCCCCAAGAAAGTGGAATGTGAGCAGGTGGCTCATTAAATGACAGTTAACCCAACTAAGACCTAGGCAATCTTTAAAAGTACTCAATGAAGAGAGCTAAGGATGCTCAGTTTTTATTCCAGAAAGAATTCATTCAGCTGAATGTTATTCAGGAATTTCATTTGAGGAAGAAGGGAAAGACAGTAAGGAAGTGCTTTGAGTGAATGTTTGCAGTAACTTGATGCTGATTACAACTATTTGAGCTGAGGGAACTGACTAATAGTTCTGAGTTGATACTAAGTTGAAGACTGTATTTGTTTTGCTGCACCTAGTTCCAATCCAGGGAGACCAGAGCAAGCTCGGGGGTCCTGAGAAGTCGCTGTCTGAGCGCTCTCCAGGAATTGGTAGGGAGGAACGACCTCCCATTGCTGTTGTTGTCCACAACATTAAACAGGGTCTTCATTCATTTCTTTATGTCTTTCTGAGTATAAATGGATAAATGTTATAATTATTTATATGTCTGAATAATTGTTTAGTATCTTGGAATGTTAGTAGCAAA
>LPNX010217515.1:108565-197877 GCA_001517045.1 Pseudotsuga menziesii | reverse complement strand
TATAGCACATTGTTGAAGTTACCATGATCAAGTTCTATCCTTCCTTTGCCTTTACTTTCAGTGAGAGAGTCATCTCCCAGTACAATAGATGGTCCTTTCGATATATCCAGTGAGGAGAAGGCCTCTTTAGTCGAAACCATGTGTCTTGAAGCTCCAGAATCTATGATAAAACTGGGTGAGCTTGATGTGCCAGCAACTAGAACATGAACTCCCTCTCTGTCATCGGAACTTGATCCTCCTTCTCTCTTCTTTGAGCATTCTAGAAGGGAGATTCCATTCTTCTCCAAGAGATTGGTCAGCATATCAATCTGCTTTTTCATACAAGAGCTTTCAGTGTGATTTCCCTTCGAACAGTATGAGCACTTGTTCATATCACCTTTGTTTTTCTTCTTCTAGGTATTTTTCTTGGGACCTTGTTGATCCTCCGGAGACTGCTTCTTGTCTCTTCTTTGCTCAGGTTGATTTTTAGCTTTCTTTTTTCTTTTAGAATCCACCCTCGAATCTCTAGCAACCAGAGCTTGGTCTTTGGAATGTTTGATGGTGCCCATCATCACCAGCTTGTCTTGTTCTTGTGTGAGAGATTCCATGAAATATGCAAGGCTAGGCATCTTCCAGGTTCAAGCTGTGATTTTTGTGGCATAGAAGGTCGAAACAAAGACTGAGTAGTCAGGTCCTAAATTTGAGAGGATGGCCAATACGAGCTGATCATATTTCTTTTCGATACCACACTGCTTCAGCTGCAAAACTAGTGCTTTGAACTTGGAGAAATATACCTGCAGGGATTCAAAGCTACTGAGAATCAGAGAAATCAGCTCATTTTCGATCTGATGTCCCCTCATCTCATCTGTCTTTCCAAAAAGATTATAAAGCTTCTCCCATACTTGATCTGGTGAAGTTAATCCATCGAGATGGAAAAGGAAGTCTCGGGAAATACTGAGACATAGGAGGCCATAAGCCTCATCTCTTCGATTGTGCCATTTGATCTTCTCTGCAGCTGCATTTGGCTCTGCTTCTGTTGCCATAGTCACCCTGTAGAGGCCTTTCTCTCTCAACAAGATCTCCATCTATGCTTTCCATTCAAAATAGTTGAAGGGAGTTAAGATAGTTTTCTGTGAATCCATAGCTTTAGAAAATCTGTCCCGGCTGTCGGTAGAAGGCTCCCAGTCTTGATGTCGAACCTGCAAAATTTTTTTTGAAGGAGAGTAACAACCTACAATGGATCTGATACCATGTAGAAATTCTGACCAGGAATAGATTAATTTCACTCACAGCAAATTACAATTGATCATGCAAAATTATCAACAATGGAGACTGAAAATGGAGCTGTAACACAAAATTATATTAACTCAGTGTACAATAGCCAACCCTGTAATAACATAGGTTGCTGAATATATAGAATACATCAATAGGTTGAATGCATAAGGAGGCATCCAAAACTAGCATAAAGCAGGCTTACCCAAAATAGGCAAATCCCCCATAGGTGTAAAAAGTTGATCCCAAATCTATCATGAGGCTCACGAATTGGAAAGGGCACATGGGAAAGCTAATGAGTGGTGAAATGGAAGCTCATACATGCTTTTGCATGGAGGAAAGAGTGGAGGATGAAAGGGGCAAAAAAAAGTTCACCTCACCTAATCTTGCTTTCCTATGTGCCTTAAAACACTGAAAAAGCAGGCAATAAAGTAGAAAAAGCAGAAGGGCGCCTAGGAGGCCAGGAATAAAGAAGATTTGATTCCTAAGGATTTCCCAAGTGCCACATGAGTCAAATATGGAAAGTTTGACCTCTATGGATAGGCAATTAACAACTTGCACATGGCGGGACTCATGAACTAGGCAAATAAGACAAAAATAAATGAATTAATGTCTAAGTGGGTAATATTATGGGTTTGATTATGCTAACACTTAGTCTATTTACTGCACAATCATTATTTTACCCAGTTAATATTTTATAATCATAAACTACATGTATATACTTTGTTTATGAATAACTAGATAAAACAGAAATTACGTGAATAACCTATGTATATTTATATATGTTCTTTTGTAAGAGAATCCTGCTAAAAACTGAAGTACCTGTAGAATAAATTTGAAAACTAGCTATTATGTCTTTCCATTTAATTCTTAAATAAAACAGTCATTAAGATTAAAATAAAATAAACTGTAAATCTATGAAGCACTTATGTTACTGAAAGTAACTAAATAACAAGAACTGTACAAAAAAATACTACTCCCAAAACCAAGATAAATTCCTCTGCAAATAACACAGTGATACTACTCTATAATTTTATTATCATTCGATTCTATATTATCATCATATCATCCTTCTATAATTCTACCCCTGTGCTGGAGTACAGTCTGGTGAACCTGTTAAGTCATGAACTTGTTTCCTTTAATTTTATATTTTGATTGTGATTTTATCTTTAGTTTTGCTCATATGCTTCAATTTTCTTATTTGCTTACTTTAGGAAAATTTTTGGTTTTAATTGAAATTTGGATTTTTTGCTTAGATTTTCATTATGGTTTATTTCGTTAGTTTCTGAAGGGTTTATAGGACATTATGTGGATTAATTGGTTCACAAATAATACCCATTTATAGCCCTCATTCATGTCTATATGTTTTCAATAAATTTGCATACAGTTGTTGATTATTGATGAGATGGATTATTTGATTTCAAAAGACCAAGTAGTGCTTTATGATCTCTTCAAGCTTCCTACATTCCCAAATTCACAGTGTATGCTGATAGGGATTTCAAATGCAATAGACTTGACTGATCGGTTTCTTCCTAAGTTGCAGTCCTTAAATTGTCAACCTCTCGTTATAACATTCTGTGCCTATTCAAAAGATTAGATACTGAAGATACTCCAACAACGGCTAATAGGTCTACCATGCCAAGTATTTCAACCAGAGGCATTGGAGCTTTGTGCAAGGAAAATTTCTGCTGCATCAGGGGATATGCAAATTTTTTTTCATGGTTGCAGAGTTGTTGTTGAGATGCTTGAAACAGAATTAACCAATGATATTGAAATGCAAAAATTATTGAGAATTTTGCTCTGTTTTTTCCTGTTTTGGGTTACTGAAGTCAAATGCATACCACGAGCTGATGGAGAGGAAATGTTGAAAAAAAAAAGATATTTTTGTTCATAAGATAACCATCTACAAAAACCTCTCTCAGTTTTGCAACAGCTGTTAAGGTTTGAAAGATTCAGTTTAATTTTTGCAGCCCATTTTTCAGGGATTTTAAATATTTAATATTTTCCTGTTTTAGTGTTCATTTTGCGGGGCAGATTCTGATTGATTGGAGATGAATTTTTAAAAACCAATAGAGTTTTTTGTCCATCATGGACCCATTTACAAAAAACTCTCAGTTTTTACACAGGTGTCACGAATTGAGAGATATGGAAGCTTCTTTGACACCTATTTTCCAGAAATTCGTCATATTTGCCAGGAATCCGATTTGCTATTTTTGTCAATTAGTTAAATTAGTTAGTTAATGTAACTGCTAGGTAGTTTCAATTTCGACCTAATGAAGGGGAGATAGAACTACTTCTTTGTAATTATAAAAGAGGGACAAAGGGACAGAAGAGTGGTTTTGATTTTTGGGAGCTACAGGAGGTCTTCAGACTGCTTTTGTCTTCAGACTTGTTCAGGAGTTAAGTACCAAGACTCTTATATGCATTTGATGATGAAATTATGAGATATATGACATTTTTCCCCTTTATTTTTCTATGTTGGCTTCATTATTGAACTTGTTTAGTTTCTTAATTGATATATTCATTACTGGTTTATGTGTATTTGCTGGTGATGCTTGTCTTTTATGAATGAACCTCAAGATAGTGTTTCTGTTGGATCTTGTGTGATATATTATGCATCTTTATCATCTTCTGTTTATGATTTAGTTATTAATTTGCTCATGAATGCATTCCCTGTCTTTCTCCAAAATTTTACAACCACTAAAACATTGCAAAAACCCTAAACCTACTTTGTTTTATCAAGTTTTGTTTGAGATTGTGTTGCCTTGTTTCTTTAGCCTTGGAAACAATTTCTGGCACAAACATCTTTAGCGTTGTTGCCAGGGATGAAGTTGCAGACATATTTTCCCTGGGATACTTATCAGTTTTACTGGTTTTAAGAGGTGAACTTAAACCAGCACATTTTTAAGGCTATTTTTCACCAAGTTTGACACAGTGGCTACTAGAGGAGTTGGAAGAATTAGAAAGTTTTAGTTATCCCTAGCTTTATGCAGCCCTAATTAATTTGAACTACTGTCACCCCTTTCTCTTTCTGAGGAGAAAAAAAAAATCTATCTTGACAAATTGATTGACGACTCCACTATTTCAAGATGCAGAGGCCGATGTCCATGGAAGCTATTCTGGCTCGAAGGTTTGCACCTTTCAATTTTTCTGATATTCCAGGTTTTCCAAATCCAGTACCTATTATGGATGTTCTGGGAGATTGTCTTCCACGGTTTAGAGAAAGCAAAGTGGATAATCCTTCAGATCACCTCATCAAATTTCATCAATGTTTGGTTCAGTTAAATATTCAGCATGAAGATGTGCTCATGAAGATGTTCATGTATTCACTTGAACAAGATGCACGAGATTGGTATTTTTCTCTTCCCGCTGCTAGCATCTCCTCACTAAAATAATTCCACACATCTTTTTGGAAACATTGTAAGTATCTGTTCTCAGCTAAACTCTTTTTAAAAGATTGTTGTGAGCAGGCTGATGTTTATCATACAATTTTTTATTTAAAAAATCGTGATGATGAGTACAATCAAGGGTTCAAAACATGTCATGAATAAGTTGAAGTTTCAGAATTTGTTGAAGATGAAAAGGTAACATTTTCAGATACTACTATCAAGAAATAATGCCAGGATCATTATGATAATCAAGTTGTTGTTTTAGGTCAGTTTGAGGATTATCCAAGTGATGAGATCAGTAGAGATAGTTTGGAACATTTTCATAATGATTTCAATAGCCTTAATAACCATTTGAATGCTAATCCTTTTGAAGATCAATCTCTAGTTCAACAAACTTTTGAAAATCAGTGTTGTGTTAAAGATCAACTTTGTATTGAAGGAAAAGATGAACCTTTAGCATCATCACTCGAAATTTATCAGAATACTCCTTGCTATGATGAAGAGATTAGGGTTCCAAGACAAGAATTCTATGATGAATTAGATTCTATTCCTTTTGGTTTTGATACTAAAATCGATGAAGGCCAGGTTGTTCACATTTTTTCAGAAGTTGCTTATATTCATGGTTATGATAAATCTGTTGTTCAAAATCATTATCAAGAGGCTCTAATTTTTAATAAATATGATGATGAAATTGAAAAGAAAGACCCAGAAATCTATGAGGTGTGCGGTATGTCACAATCTGATCAGTAGATTCAAGAATGCATTCAGTCTATTATCTTTGAACAACCAAAGCCATTGCATGATAGTCATTCATTTGAAGACAGTGTGGAAAAAGAGGTTCAGCTTATTGACATTATTAATGATACTATCCAAAAAATCCGGAGCAAATTCAGGATGATCCTGATGTCTTTTATCGCCAATGCCTGATTGATATTCATGGAACAAAATAGTCTTATGGACAGCCTGTCTTTTTCATAGAGCAAGAAGAGGTAACTTATGGAAATTTGTATGATCCTGTAGCAGATTATTTAGAGTCAATACCAGATTATAAATCTGTTATTTCAGAGACACTATTTGATGAAAGTGAGTATAAGTTGTTAAATCTCTACTCTTCATGTTTTCCAATATTTCTGATTATATATATATTTGGAGTTGGAAAAAAGTTTTGGTGGGTTGATCAAATTTTTGCTTGGTTACATTGGAAATGGGATTTCAATTTGATTCAGTAAAGAGAAGGTTCCTCAAAGAAAGAGATTTGATTTTCATTGTATATATCAGTGTGTGAATGATTGAATAAGGACTCCATAACCCAATGGAAATTTTGCAGACTAGTAGGTAGAAGAAAAGAAGGCACTGGTCTACAGGTTCTTGAAGCCTCACAGGGAGGAATTCATCCCGCAACTGGAACTAGATGTTAAGTCATGAACTTGTTTCCTTTAATTTTATATTTTGATTGTGATTTTATCTTTAGTTTTTCTCATATGCTTCAAATTTCTTATTTGCTTACTTTAGGAAAAATTTTGGTTTTAATTGAAATTTGGATTTTTTGCTTAGATTTTCATTATGGTTTGTTTCGTTAGTTTCTGAAGGGTTTATAGGACATTATGTGGATTAATTGGTTCACAAATAATACCCATTTATAGCCCTCATTCATGTCTATATGTTTTCAATAAATTTGCATACAATTGTTGATTATTGATGAGATGGATTATTTGATTTCAAAAGACCAGGTAGTGCTTTATGATCTCTTCAGGCTTCCTACATTCCCAAATTCACAGTGTATGCTGATAGGGATTTCAAATGCAATAGACTTGACTGATCGGTTTCTTCCCAAGTTGCAGTCCTTAAATTGTCAACCTCTGGTTATAACATTATGTGCCTATTTAAAAGATCAGATACTGAAGATACTCCAGCAAAGGCTAATGGGTCTACCATGCCAAGTATTTCAACCAGAGGAATTGGAGCTTTGTGAAAGGAAATTTGCTGCTACATCAGGGGATATGCAGAAATTTTTTCATGTTTTCAGAGGTGTTGTTGAGATGCTTGAAACAGAATTAACCAATGATATTGAAATGCAAAAAATATTGAGAATTCTGCTCTGTTTTTTCCTGTTTTGGGTTACTGAAGTCAAATGCATACCACGAGCTGATGGAGAGGAAATTTTGAAAACCAAAAGAGTTTTTTGTTCATTAGATACCCATATACAAAAAAACTCTCTCAGTTTTGCAACAACTATCAAGGTTTGAAAGATTCAGTTTAATCTTTGCAGCACATTTTTCAGGGACTTTAAATATTTAATATTTTCCTGTTTTAGTGTTCATTTTGCGGGGCAGATTATAATTGATTGGAGATGAATTTTTAAAAACCAAGAGAGTTTTTTGTCCATCACGGACCCATTTACAAAAAACTCTCTCAGGTTTTTCAAAGGTGTCACGAATTGAGAGATATGGAAGCTTCTTTGACACCTATTTTCCAGAAATTCGTCATATTTGCCAAGAATCCGATTTGCTATTTTTAGTCAATTAGTTAAATTAGTTAGTTAATGTAACTGCTAGGTAGTTTCAATTTCAACCTAATGAAGGGGAGATATAACTACTTCTTTGTAATTATAAAAGATGGACAAAGGGACAAAAGAGTGGTTTTGATTTTTGGGAGCTACAGGAGGTCTTCAGACTGCTTTTGTCTTCAGACTTGTTCAAGAGTTAAGTACCAAGACTCTTATATGCATTTGATGATGAAATTATGAGATATATGACATTTTTCCCCTTCAGTTTTCTATGTTGGCTTCATTATTGAAATTTTTTAGTTTCTTAATTGATATATTCATTACTGGTTTATGTGTATTTGCTGGTGATGCTTGTCTTTTATGAATGAACCTCAGCATAGTCTATCTGTTGGATCTTGTGTGATATATTATGCATCTTTATCATCTTCTGTTTATGATTTAGTTATTACTTTGCTCATGAATGCATTCCCTGTCTTTCTCCAAAAGTTTACAACCACTAAAACATTGCATAAACCCTAAACCTACTTTGTTTTATCAAGTTTTGTTTGAGATTGTGTTGGCTTGTTTCTTTAGCCTTGGAAACAATTTCTGGCACAAACAGAACCCAGATGTGGAAAAACACAGTGGGTCTTGTATTTCATCAATAGATTCAAATACTGATAAACTAAAACAATTACATTACTAACTAGCTAACTCTTCTGTCATATAATACAAGCATAATATTCATCTTTTCATACTCATTAAGTCAAAAATAGTTAAGAGATAGAACCTGTTGAAACTATGGACAACAACAGCAATGGGAGGCCTTTCCTCCCTACCAACTCCTGGAGAGCACTCAAACAGCGACTCCTCAGGACCCCCGAGCTTGCTCTGGTCTCCCTGGCTGGAACTCGGTGCAGCAAAGTCAGATACCAGTCCTTAAACTCAGTATAAATCCAGAACTTATCAGTAAGTTCTCCCAACTAAAAAGCTGTAATAAAATCAATTTACAACAGCAATCCTCTCAGAACAACTTCGTTACTATTTTTCCCTCTTTCCTCAATGAATTTCCTAAATAACATTCACCTGAATGAATTCTATCTGGAAAATATCTAAGCAGCCTCAGCTCTCTTCATTGAGTACTTTTAAAAGATTGCCTGGGTCCTTTTGGGTTAGTTGTCATTTAATGAGCCACCTGCTGTGATCCCACTTTCTTGGGGGATCATGACCCCAATTATAGGGAAGTTGCTACCTGCAACTTAGGAAGTGTTTGAGGATGCTGCCACTTTTATTTTTCCCTCCACCTAGTTCCATCCACCAGTTTGACCAGTAACCTCTTTTAACAGCTCTCCCATGTTGTTGTCTCCATAATTTATTTATTAATAATAAAATATTCTGAATTACATTCCAATTCTGTTGACTCTGTTGAGTCATCAGTTCCCTACTTAGCATTAAATTTAACATAATGTCTCAAGAATATAATTAAAACAATTAACATTATTTTACAAAATTGGGGTATGTGACATACACACCACCTATAAATGTAACATCATCCTCGATGTTACTTATTCTTCATCCTCTGCAACCTCCTGAAACAGATTCGGGTATGCCTCCCGCATCTTACTTTCCAGTTCCCAAGTTTCTTCTTCAGGACCAAGGTGCTTCCATTGCACCTTCAGCTGTCCAATTGTTCGGTTCCGCAGAGTAATTTCCCTCCTCCCAACGATACAGTCTGGTTCCACCAGAACTTCCCCTTCTGGTTCTACCTGTACAACATTCCAATCAATCACATGAGTAGCATCATGAACATACTTTTTCAGAACAGAAATATGAAAAACATTATGCACTTTTAAATTAGGTGGTAACGCTAGCTGATATGCAACTTGACCAATTCTAGATAAAATTTCATACGGACCACAGTAACGTGGCACTAATTTTGCACAACTCCCTTGTCTTAGGGAGCTCTTCTTTGGTCTTACCTTTATAAACATGTGCTCACCTACCTGGAACTCTTTAGAAGTTCTTTCAAATCTGCTTGGCTCTTTTGCCGATTCTGTGCAACCTTCAAATTCTCCTCCACTTGTTTCACAATCTGTTCCATTTTCTTCAATAATTTAGGTCCTGACACTAATCTATCTACTGGATTATTCCAGGAGATAGGAGTGTTACATTTACGCCCATACAGAATTTCAAATGGGCTGAACTTAGCTGATGATTGATAATTATTATTGTATGCAAATTATGCTAAATGCAAGTAATACTCCCACTTACCTGGCTGATCCTTAACATACATTCTTAACAGATCTTCCACCACCTGATTCACTCTTTCTGTCTGTCCCTCCGTCTGGGGATGGAAAGAGGTGCTAAAATTCAGTGTTGTGTTTAATCCCTTAAACAAAGATTTTCAGAAATTCCCTGTGAATTTAGGATCCCTGTCTAAAATGATAACCTTCGGTACACCATGTAGCCGAAAAATCTTCTTTAAGAAAATTTCAGCTATGTTTGCAGCCTTGTAAGTGGTTTTAACATGAATGAAATGTGCTGCTTTACTCAGTTTATCTACTACCACCATAATTGAATCATTCTGATTCTGATTTCTGGGTAATCCAGTAATAAAATCTAAGCTGATTATTTCCCATTTCCAACTAGGAATAGACAATGGTTGCAGTAAACCAGCTGGATGTTGGCGTTCTATTTTCACTTGTTGACAGTCCAAACATTGAGCTATATACTCAGCTACTTCAGATTTCATATTACGCCAGAAATAATCATTTCTTAACATGGTGACAGTCTTCTAGTAGCCTGGATGCCCGAAGTAAGGGGTTTTATGAACTTCATCCAGAATCAACAATTTTACCTTAGACACATTAGGCACATAAAGTCTATCCTTAAACAATAAAAATCCATCTTTATTTAGACTATAACCTTTTATTAAGCTTCTGTAGGTTCTTCTTTAGTTGTAACCTGTAATTTTTGATAAATTTCATCCAATTTTATCCCTTCAGTCAGCTGTTCATTTAAATCAGAAGCGTAAGTGCTAATTGTTGCTGCAAAGTTCAGCTTTGCATTTCTGCTTAAAGCATCAGCCACCTTATTTTCTTTTCCTTTTATGTGTTGAATTTTGAAATCGTATTCACTTAAGAAGGCTAACCATCTTGCTTGCTTTGCATTTAAGTTAGGCTGATCTAAAAGGTATTTCAGACCCTTATTATCAGTCATTAAAGTAAACTTTCTGCCTATTAAGTGGTGTCGCCACATTTTTAAGGAATGAATAACAGCAGCAAGTTCTAAATCATAAGTGGCATAACTCTTTTCGTGGATCTTTAACTTCCTGGAATCATAGGCAATGACATGCCCATCCTGAGTCAGCACTCCGCCTAAACCATCATTACAAGCATCGGTGCATATTACAAAATCCTTATTAGGATCTGCTATTCTTAGAATAGGCACAGTTGTTAATAAAATTTTTAATTTCTTAAAACTTTCTTCACATTTTAAGTTCCAATCAAATTTCTTGTCTTTCTTTTGCAAGGAAGTGATTGGACTAGCTATTTTTGAAAAGCCTTCAATGAATCTCCGGTAATAACCGGTAATTCCCATGAAGGACCTAACATCTTTTACGTCTTTTGGTACTGGCCAATCTTCAATTTCCCGGATCTTTTCAGGATCAACTGAGATCCCTTCCTTAGTCACTACGTGACCTAAGTACTGGATTTAATCCTTAAATAAATCACACTAGCTGAACTTCGCAAACAACTGTTCCTCTCACAACTCTTGTAAAATTATCCGTAAGTGTTCCTTATGTTCCGCCTCATTTTTAGAATAAATTAAAATGTCATCGATAAATATGACAACAAATTTATCTAAGTATTTATGCATTATATTATTCATGAGGAACATAAATACAACTGGGGCATTAGTAAGCCCAAATGCATTACGACAAATTCGTAATGTCCATACCTTGTTCTAAAGGTTGTCTTGAAAATGTCCTTTTCTTTAATTCTCACCCGATGATATCCTGATCTCAGGTCTATCTTAGAGAACACCGTAGCTCCTCGTAGCTGATCAAACAGATCATCTATGCGGGGCAACAAATATCTGTTTTTAATTGTCATTTTATTTAGTTAACGGTAATCTATGCAAAGTTTCATAGTTCCATCTTTCTTTTTGACAAATATTACTGGTGCTCCCCAAGGGGACACACTAGGTCGAATGTACTTTTTATCTATTAATTCTTTTAACTGTGATTTTAATTCATTAAGTTCTAGAATATTCATACGATACGGAGCCTTCGAGCTAGGTACAACACCTGGTACTAGCTCAATTGTGAAATCCAGTTCCCTCCTTGCAGGTAATCCTGGAATTTCCTCCGAAAAAATATCAGTAAATTCATTTAAAACAGGAATATCCTCTTTTTTTATTTTATCTTTTTCAGATTTACTCGCCTCATCTGTAATAGTTACAACATAGGCTTTGCACCCTTTCCCGACTACTCTTTTAAGTTGTAAGGCAGAAATCTGCATGATTACAGTCTTCTTAGGAATACCTTTAACTGTTACAGGCTGTTCATTATTATTTACGCACGTAAAGGTTTTATCAAAACAGTTTAAAACTACCTTATGCAGTTCTAACCAATCCATACCAATAAGTATGTCATACGATCCAAGTGGCAAAACATTTAGTTTAACAGTAGTTTTAAAATAATTCATATCTAAAGCACATTCCTTAACATAACAGATTACTTTCCTTTTTACCCCAGTGGCTAATTGAACTGACCAGGAGTTATCAAACTTTTCAACAGTCAATTTACACTTTTCTACTATCCAAGGTGAAATGTAACTAAGACTATCTCCTGGATCTATTAAAATAGTTACAGGAGTTTGGTTAACCATACCTTCTACTTCCACCATGAAAGTCTGATAATCCGCTTGTCGATTCTCCAATGCTGCATTGATTCTGTGCATAGTCCTTGCAAATTCTCCAATAGTCATTTCATCTTGTATAGTATGAATATTGTTGTTTGGCTTCTTCCGATTTGGGCAGACTGAAGCATAGTGCGGGCCATTGCACTCCCAGCACTTAACAGGCTCCTTTCATTCGAAATTCTTAATGAAATTTCTATGATTGTTTAAAGCTTCCTTGCCCTTGAAGTTATTGGAATTATTAGGAGCACCATTTCTGTTTCCCTAGAATTTCTTACCATTAGAATTATTTCTGTTCTTATTATTCCTGAAATTATTCTGGGGTACAAACTCCTTTTTCTTGAACTCAGGCTGATTACTCTTCTTTTTAGCCTTCCAATTCACTATACCTTCTTTCTTTTTATTCTGTTCAAAACAGAAAATTTCCTTCCTCATGGCTTCTTCCAGAGTCTTCGGGTTATCATACTCGATTCTGTCCTTGATATGATATGGAAAACAGCTGAGAAACCACTAAAATTTAGGTTTCTCATCCACTAAATAAGGTACATACCTTAACAGACTTAAAAATTTACTGTTTAAGTCCTTCATAGTCATGGTTCCTAACTTTAGCTCGTAAAATTATTTAGCCCTTTCTTCATAGTACTATTCGGACAGAAATTTCTTCTTGAAGTACCTTTTAAAGGTACTCCAATTGACTTCTCTTTCTTTGATCCCCTTGACTCTTTTCAGATCTTGCCACCATATATATGCCTTTCCAGAGAGATTATAGATGGCCATTCTTGCCTTCAGCTGATTTGAATAATTGTATATCTGAAAATATTTTCTCATCCCGGATAACCAGGACTCTGCTTCTTCCCTCTTTTCAGTCTCTCCGTTGAAAGTTGGGGGTTTTATTTTTTTTCACTCCCCGAAAATCTCTTCATATGGCCTGTACTTTTTCTTTCTATTACACAGCTCAGCCTCACTACTGTCACTAGTAGTGTAATAGCTTTGTTGTTCCCTAAATCCTTCAGATGATGAACTGCTTTAAGCTTTAGCCAGTTTCATCTTTTTAGATCCTTTTTGATGGCTATCTTACTCGGATTCATATCTTTTGCTCCTCCCTTTAGTCTGAAATTTTTTCATCAAAATTTGGTTTAACTCCTCCCGAGTCTTTAAAATTCTCTCATTATCCTTCTTGACTGATTCCATTTCATTCTTTAAATCCTTTATAGTCTGCATCAACTCTGAAGAGTGAACAGTTACCTCTTCTAACATAGGTTCTCTAAAAATTTGTCTTGTCTCTGTGTTGGGAGACTCCTCCTCTGCATATTCTCCTAACTTCTCCATACCTGCCTGTTAGATTTAGAAAAAGAAATTTTCTGCTTTTTACATAAAACAAAATATAGGTTAGTACATTATTTTTACTGTTCTATGGAAACTAGTTGGGCCACATTAAGGCCTAGTATTTGAACCATGCTCTGATACCACATGTCAAAACCCCAAATTTTCCAAAAATTTTTAGAGATTTTATTTTTATTTTTAAAAAGCATATAATTTCATTAAATGCAGTCACTAAATGCTTGATTAGTTAACTGTTATCGAAATTCATTATTTGTTGGTTATTATTGATAGTAGAACAGTTCTTTTCAGTTTACTGATTTTGTTCTTTTGCGACCATAAAGGGAGACTGTATTGCAAAAACCGGGCTTACTTAGCTTTCGAGCTAATGCAGAGGGTTTCTCCTATCTTACAGACTATAGGTAAGAAGCTTTGGGTGCTTCTTGAAGTAAATTTTCAAAGCATTTGATTAGATAAAATGTCGCATCAATGAACTTGGTAAGGAAATGGATACTGAACAAAATTTCAAGTGTTCAAGGTATAATTAATTCACTGCTTCTATTCTTTTAATTCTTAAGGGATAGAAAATTGATTTAGCAGTAAAGGTTGCAATAGTTTTTCTTTCCAGTCACCAAATACTACAGTTCTCAAAAGCTTATTGAATTATTTCATGTCTACCATGAATGTCAATTGTAAGATAAAATACTTAAAAGTAATTTTTTTACAGATAGAAAAGTAAGATCATGGTCTAAATTTAGTTGTCTCTTTTATTAAACTATACTATGACTGAGACAGTACCACACAGTTCTAAGGAGTTTCTGTAACAAATTCTTACTTTTCATCTCTCTCCAGTTCAAGGAAAAATTACAAATTCATTGCATACTATAGTCAACTAAAAGAAGCTAGTACTAAGGGTTTTCAATTCCTCTATACTATAATTATTTAGGGAATACTGATCTATTCAAGTCAATAATAATATTCAAAACTCAGGAAAACATTTAATCTTTAAAATACCTTCATACTTTCCTACAACTTGCTAGTTCCATACTGAAATTGTTCCAGGTAAATGACTACCATAATTATAGCTTTACTTATCATGGTTAGCTTATGAAATTGAAAATTTTCTTTTCATAACTTAATAGTATCTTAGCTTGATTTTTATATGATTGGCTTAATAACAAAGGCCAAGAATACAAACAAATGAGTAATAAAAAAGTCTTGATATTTAACAAGTCTATGGGTTAACTTTAAATTTACCTTCTATCCTCTTTTATCATTAAGGTTTCCTTAACTCCTTTAAGAATAACTATAGTTGATTAAGTAATAAATCTTATTGAGGTACTTAACATTACTAAATATATTAAGGTGGTTGCAAGTATAAAAACTCATCACTAAGAGAGTATTCTTACTCTTCTTCTCTTACTCTTAGATCATATTTTACAAGGCCCTTAATATTTTATACATATAACACTTGATGAAAACGTTGCAGTATATAAAGAAAATAAGCAAGAGTTTTAGTTACAAAAAGGTGAAGAATATACTTTGCATTGAAAACCAAAGAACATAACCATATGGTCGTAAATGATCTCATGGCTTGATGATTACTAACCCTTTTGTAATTGTGGCATAATCATATAAGTTCCATACTACGCTCATCGTTTCTATAATACGTCCGTAATGAACTTTAGCGAAACTTTGAGTAAGTCAAAATGATTGAAAATCATTTGAAAACGCTGGTAACAAAAGAACTATACGAAACTACCCACAATGTGTAAAAGATTTACGCGATACGTGGTCATTCCTGAACCATGTATTGGACTGTTAAAAGGGATGAAGCCAAACCCTACACGCCATTTTTCATTTCCTTCGGGCAATCCTCGCTCTGCTGCAATGCTCATGAATGCCATTGTTACTTTGCTCTGCGTTAATCCTTTAAATGCTGTTTCTTTTTAAGAGTTCATCCACCATCCTTTAAGTGGATTTTTATTGTAACATTGTTTGGCGTTTTACAAGGGTTATTGATGTAGTTTACCAGGGCTTTCTTCCTTGCCGTTTCTTTAACCAAACCCTTGACTGTAAATGCCTCTTCCTTGTGAGTGCTGGAGCACTGTTCTTCGGGACAACAATTGGGTGTAAGCTGTGCTGTAACCCTATCTTCTTTTCTGCAGATGGCATCTTGCTTGCATTCATGGTGGTTGAACAGTTCGGTGATGGTCGTGCTTTACCAACAAAATCAGGTAAGAGGACTGTCAGTTCCTCTTTTGTTTATTAAACTGTTTTTAGAGTAAAATAAGATTAGTTTTTAACAGGTTTTAATATGCTCTTCTCTTGTTACAAGTCGAACCTTTCCTCTGCTCAGTTGTGCAAGATTTCGACATCAGTTCAGGTTTACGGGTAAGCCTGGTTTTTAACCATGGCCATTCCTCTTTACTTGGTGCATCTGGAACAGAATGGGTTGAACTGTCACCTTTAGGTTTTTTATTTATTTTGTTTACTTGTTACTTGGTGTTGTGGCTTATTTTTACAGTTTTAAGAGTCCCTTGAGCTGCATATAAGTGCTTTAGCTTTGGCCGTAATTTTATATTAAAACTGTTTTTTTAAAACTTGTAGAAGTCGTGGCTTCAGCACTCTTTCGCTTAACTTCTACTGTGTAAATACCGAGGTTAAAAGACAGCTTGGAATACAGGCTTGAAAACCCTCCATTCCACACTTTTATTGATAATTAAACTTACATGGTTTAAACCCTAACTTAAAATATAAGTGTTGTTAAACAACCCTCTTTACTATCCGATATTTACAATGTCTTGATGCAATTTATTTGTTCCTTGTTTATTTATAATATAATAATGATAATAATTTGTGATTACGGTTGTGAAAGTAATATTTATGATCTTGGAAAAAAAAATATCTTAGGTTAATAGTACATCTGTAATTTATTTTAATTAATCTGTGTTAAATAGATTGACTTGATAGAACGAACAGACTGTGGCTCTAAATTGTTTGATTTATAATTAAGGTGAAGCACTTTAAGTAACTATCAGTTACTTTCCTTTCAAGTGCAGAATTTATACATGATCCTGTGATATTAAAATAACTAGATTACTGTTCCTGTACTTAGTATTTTAACTTGCATTCTTTGGTCTATACAGTACATATAATAAACAAAATATTGTGGTTCTTGAACTCATGGATACTTAGTTATTGTATTTGAGAGGGTTGAAATTGTTATTATATAACTATTATTCTGTAATTTATAATACATTTGTGTTTTATTTCAGTAATTAAGGTAGTTGTTATGAACAACCCTTTTATATAAATTTCAAATCCATTTACTGCTGATATTATAATATAATACATTGTTTTTTTTGTTTTGTTTAATATATATATATATAGCGCTGTGCTATAAATTTTATATTTATCAATTATATTTTTGATTAGTTACAAACACAAGATATATTGTTATGTATATACTGTGTTCTTACATCTTCTCTATTCTATAGTATTTCTTTTAAAATAACCAGTTAATAATTATAAAATTTATTTATAAAAGAACTTAGTCTACTTACTGCACAGTCAGTATTTTACCCGGTTAATATTTTATAATCATAAACTACATGTATATACTTTGTTTATGAATAACTATATAAAATAGAAATTAAGTGAATAAGCTATGTATATTTATATATGTTCCTTTGTAAGAAAATCTTGCTAAAAACTGAAGTACTTGTAAAATAAATTTGAAAACTAGCTATTCTGTCTTTCCATTTAATTCTTAAATAAAACAGTCATTAAGATTAAAAGAAAATAAACTGTAAATCTATGAAGCACTTATGTTACTGAAAGTAACTAAATAACAAGAACTGTACAGAAAAATACTACTCCCAAAACCAAGATAAATTCCTATGCAAATAACACAGTGATACTACTCTATAATTTTATTATCATTCGATTCTATATTATCATCATATCATCCTTCTATAATTCTACGCATGTGCTGGAGTATGGTTTGGTGAACCCAGATGTGGAAAAACACAGTGGGTATTTTATTTCATCAATAGATTCAAATACTGATAAACTAAAACAATTACATTACTAACTAGCTAACTCTTTTGTCATATAATATAAGCATAATATTCATCTTTTCATACTCATTACTTCATTAATAGTTAAGAGACAGAACCTATTGAAACTGTGGACAAAAACAGCGATGGGAGGTCGTTCCTCCTTACCAAATCCTGGAGAGCGCTCAAACAACGACTCCTCAGGACCCCCGATCTTGCTCTGGTCTCCCTGGCTGGAGCTAGGTGCAGCAAAGTCAGATACCAGTCCTCAAACTCAGTATAAATCCAGAACTTATCAGTAAGTTCTCCCAACTAAAAAGTTGTAATAAAATCAAGTTACAGTAGCAATCCTCTCAAAACAACTTCCTTACTATTTTTCCCTCTTTCCTCAATGAATTTCCTGAATAACATTCACCTAAATGAATTCTATCTAGAAAATATTTGAGCAGCCTCAACTCTCTTCATTGAGTACTTTTAAAAGATTTCCTAGGTCTTTTTTGGTTAGTTGTCATTTAATGAGCCACCTTATCTGATCCCACTTTCTTGGGGGATCATGACCCCAATTATAGGGAAGTTGCCACCTGCAACTTAGGAAGTGTTTGAGGATGATGTCACTTGTCTTTTTCCCTCCACCTAGTTCCATCCAACAGTTTGACCAGTAACCTCTTTTAACAGCTCTCCCATACTATTGTCTCCATAATTTATTTATTAATAATAAAATATTCTGAATTACATTCCAATTCTGTTGAATTTGCTGAGTCATTAGTTCCCTACTTAGCATTAAATTTAGCATAATGTCTCAGGAATATAATTAAAACAATTAACATTATTTTCCAAAATTGCGGTATGTGACATACACACCCCCTTAAAATGTAACATCGTCCTCGATGTTACTTATTCTTCATCCTCTGCAACCTCCTAGAACAGATTCGGGTATGCCTCCTGCATCTTACTATACAGTTCCCAAGTTGCTTCTTCAGGACTAAGGTGCTTCCATTCCACCTTCAGCTGTCCAATTGTGCGGTTCCGTAGAGTAATTTCCCTCCTCTCAAGGAAACAGACCGGTTCCACCAGAACTTCCCCTTCTGGTTCTACCTGTACAACATTCCAATCAATCACATGAGTAGCATCGTGAACATACTTTTTCAGAACAGAAATATGAAAAACATTATGCACTTTTAAATTAGGTGGTAACGCTAGCTGATATGCAACTTGACCAATTCTAGATAAAATTTCAAACGGACCATAGTAATTTTCACAACTCCCCAGTCTTAGGGAGCTCTTCTTTGATTTTACCTTTATAAACACGTGCTCACCTACCTGGAACTCTTTAGGAGTTCTTTTCAAATCTGCTTGGCTCTTTTTCCGATCCTGTGCAACCTTCAAATTCTCCTGCACTTGTTTCACAATCTGTTCCATTTCCTTCAATAATTCAGGTCCTAACACCAATCTATCTACTGGATTATTCCAGGAGATAGGAGTGTTACATTTATGCCCATACAAAATTTCAAATGGGCTGAACTTAGCTGATGATTGATAATTATTATTGTATGAAAATTCTGCTAAATGCAAGTAATCCTCCCACTTACCTGGCTGATCCTTAACATACATTCTTAACAGATCTTCCAGCACCTGATTCACTCTTTTTGTCTGTCCATCCGTCTGGGGATGGAAAGAGGTGCTGAAATTCAGTGTTGTGTTTAAGCCCTTACACAAAGATTTCCAGAAATTCCATGTGAATTTAGGATCCCTGTCTAAAATGATAACCTTCGGTATACCATGTAGCCGAAAAATATGCTTTAAGAAAATGTCAGCTATGTTTGCAGCCTTGTAAGTGGTTTTAACAGGAATGAAATGTGCTGCTTTACTCAGTTTATCTACTACCACCATAATTGAATCATTCTGATTATGATTTCTGGGTAATCGAGTAATAAAATCTAAGCTGATTATTTCCCATTTCCAACTAGGAATAGACAATGGTTGCAGTAAACCAGCTGGATGTTGGTGTTCTGTTTTCACTTGTTGAAAGTCTAGACATCGAGCTATATACTCAGCTACTTCAGATTTCATATTAGGCCAGAAATAATCTTTTCTTGACATGGTGACAGTCTTCTAGTAGCCTCGATGCCCGGAGTAAGGGGTTTTATGAACTTCATCCAGAATCAACAATTTAACCTTAGACACATTAAGCACATACAGTCTGTCCTTAAACAATAAAAATCCATCTTTATTTAGACTATAACCTTTTATTAAACTTTCTGTAGGTTCTTCTTTAGCTGTAACCTATAATTTTTGATAAATTTCATCCAATTTTATCCCTTCAGTCAGTTGTTCATTTAAATCAGAATCATAAGTGCTAATTGTTGCGGCAAATTTCAACTTTGCATTTCTGCTGAAAGCATGAGCCACCTTATTTTTTTTTCCTTTTATGTGTTGAATTTCGAAATCGTATTCACTTAAGAAGGCTAACCATATTGCTTTCCTTGCATTTAAGTTAGGCTGATCTAAAAGGTATTTCAGACCCTTATTATCAGTCATTAAAGTAAACTTTCTACCTATTAAGTGGTGTCGCCACATTTTTAAGGCATGAATAACAACAACAAGTTCTAAATCATAAGTGGCATAATTCTTTTTGTGGATCTTTAACTTCATGGACTCATAGGCAATGACGTGCCCATCCTGAGTCAGCACTCCGCCTAAATCATCATTACAAGCATCGGTGCATACCACAAAATCCTTATTAGGATCTTCTATTCTTAGAATAGGTGCAGTTGTTAATAAAGTTTTTAATTTCCTAAAACTTTCTTCACATTTTAAGTTCCAATCAAATTTCTTGCCTTTCTTTTGCAAGGAAGTGATTGGATTAGCTATTTTTGAAAAGCCTTCAATGAATCTCCGGTAATAACCGATAATTCCCATGAAGGACCTAACATCCGTTACATCTTTTGACTAAATTCCCTCCCAAATCCTCTCATATTCTACAAAAATAGATCTATAAATAAACTCATGCCTTTACATTGAGGGTCCAATACTAACTAGGTTCTAACTGCTACCGACCTATTGCAACAAACTTTGGTAAAAATATATATAAAATATTCAAAAAGTGGTTATTCTTCCACCCATCGTGTTGATTTGGCCTTCTGCAATATCGCATGAGCTTGCAAAGCTACCGTGACGCTACACAAATCACTTACCAAAACCCTTTCCAACACCTAGGACTCAACTTGTTGATGTTGGTGTCATTGCTCCTGGAGGTGAAACAACAAAATATGACAGTAAGATCCTGCACGTTCGATTGGAAGGCTGAAAAAAGGTGCAATTTGATGTTGACAATGATAAGGATACTTTCTTTGAAGCACATGATACCATCTGAAGAGACCGTGGTAAGTTTCCTATATGAAATGTGCCTATTTTTTATTCAACACTGGTAGAAGGACCATCGCGGAAGCACAGTACATTGAAAAATTTCATTGAATGTTGTCTATCACTCGCAAAATATCTTGATGCAATAGCTGATGTTGCAAGTCTTCTATATCGACTAGAGAAAAGATGACATGATTCTGCTCTGAATTCCTTGCATAAGAAGAAAAATAGAAAGGAGATGAGGATGAATGTCTCGATCAGGGATAACGATGTGGATTCAATTATTTTGGATCTTGGAATAGACGTCAACATTTTGATAAAGCATACATGGGAGAATATGGGGAAACATAGTTGGTTTTGTCCCCTATGCAACTATAGTTGGCTAATCGGGCCAGGGTGTCAGCAATTGGGCAAGTACCGCGCTTAATGCTGGAAGTTGAAGGAATGAGGACATATGTGGATTTCGATGTTACTGATATTTTTGATGAGGGAAGCTCGTATATTGTAGTACTAGGGATAGAATGGGCTAGTGACAATTTGGCAGTGATCACCTTCAAGAAGTGTGTCATGAATTTTGAGAACCATGATCTCATATTCATAGCCCTGATGGATCTGAGTGAAGGAAGAAGGAATGCCAAACAAGTCAAGGAAGAAGTTGTAGTAGGATGGGACCATGCATACAATATTTCAAAGGACTATGTCCATCCCACTACATATGGAGAGCTATGCTGATGAATCTCTAAATCTACATCATCGAATTCTGATGATGCGTAGGAAAATTGGAAGAATTGGATAAATGAGGTATCGATTTAGAAGTGTGGAAGAATAACTCGGTCGCTACGTTGGGTTTCAATAGAGGTTGTTCAGTTACGAACATATGAAATATTTTCCTAATTTGCTTTAATTTATTGTTGACTTTGAAGATAGGGTCTTAGAACCTTAGAGGCTATTGGAATTGGACGAGGCATTAAATTCCACTCCATCATGTTGGTGGGAGACACATAAGAAATCGATCGATGGTTGGTCGTTGTGTCATAGGTTGATGGAAGTTTGCTTCGGTGAAGCAGAGCACTATCAAGTTGAGAAATATGATGGGAAAAATGATCCCAATGATTATTTGAGTGCATGTTAGACCATATGGGTTTCATGACCAAAGGATGAATGGGTACATTCTTTTGTCCACACATTGGGTGAAATGCCACGATAGTTGTACGTATCAGCCGAGCTCAGAAAAGAGATCACAAAATGGGAGCACTTGTCGATATTTTTCACTCACACCTTAAGTTTTGTGGATGTTGATCTAGTGATTCATAGTGTGCTACAACATAGCCGCAATGTTGTCTTGGAGGTATTTCTAGTCGCATATCTTGTGAAATCGCCTGAAGTACTAATGATGCAGTCGATGATGGAGTGTTACAATGTAACAGGAGGACCTGATGATGGGGACGACTGAAGGAACATCAATATTCCACAATCAAAAGGAAGTAAATATGGAAAATATCACCGATGTATTGCATGATTTTCAATATTTGTTTCCAAAAACATTCTCTGAAATGAAAGGTATCCTAGGAGAATTGGGAGAAATGAAAACCCAGTTGAAGTCAGATGTGAAGCCACTGAAGCAGCATCCATATCACCTGAATCGACAATACAGGGAGAGATTGAAGGATGAAATTCACAGAATGATGGACACATGAATCATAGAACCGGTCAAACAATTAGAGTGGATTGGTCCAATAGTCATGCAAGACAAGAAGACAGGTGAGGTTCGTATCTGTGTCGATCTTTAGAAGCTTAACAATGCATGCCTTCATGATCCATTCCCAATGCTCTTTACTGATGAAGTGTTGGAAGGAGTAGGCAGTCAGGAGAATTACTCATTTACGGATTAATTTTTCGGCTATCATCAGATCAAGATTGCAAAGGAGGATCGACATAAGATGAATTTTGTGATTGAATGGGGATGCTTTTAGTACACGGTGATTTCGTTTGGAGCCAAGAATGCACCTACGATATTCTCCAGGATCGTAGTTGTTACATTTAAGGAATTTATTTATAAGTTTAAGGCATTCTACATGGATGACTAGACAATGTATGGGTTGGTAAAGGATCATCTTACAAATCTATGATGAATGTTGGATCAGTGTCAACTACATCAGATTTCATTGAATTCAAAGAAATGCATATTTTGTGCACAATTTAGGATTTTGTTGGGGTATGTTGTATATAAGGAAGGGATGCTGGTTAATCCATCCAAGATTGTGCTCATTGTTAATTTACCTCTGTGATGAATGTGAAGTGTCTCGGAGTAATGTTGGGCCATATGGGGTATTATTAAAAGTTCATAAGAGAATATGATGCGATCATAGTGCCCATGGAGAAGTTGTTGAATAAGGATGCACAGTTTGAATGGATTCATGAGTGTCAAGGAAGTCTCGACACTTTGAAGAATAGGAAGATGGTCATATCACTAATATTGGTCTTTCTAGACTAGATGAAGGAATTGTTGTCATCTATGGAGAGGAATTATACAACGAATGAGATAGAATTGTTGATGATGGTCTATGCATTATAGAATTTTCAACACTATTTGTTGGGAGGAAACTTCAGGATGTTCACTGATCATTTCGTGTTGAAATACTTGGTGAATAATATTGTTTTGTGGGGGGGGGGGGGGCGAGATATTTCATTGTAAGCTCCTCTTTCAAGAGTTTGATTTCAAAATCATTCTGAATCTAGGTCACTTGAACGTAGGACCTGGCCATTTGTTGCAAATTGAGACAGGTGAAGAATCAATGAACATCAATGAAGGAGTACCCGATGCACAACTATTCAGGGCTATAATGGTTGAAGGATATTATGAGAAAATAGTTTAGTTGTGAGTGACAAGAATGACACAGGAGAGGTTCACCACAAATCAAAAGAAGCAATTGGTTGTTTGGGTTGCATATTTTTAGTTGATTGTCAGAGAACTCTATAAGATGTTGTTATCACCCAATAATTTTCCTATGGTTGTGATAGGAAATCACTAGGGTAACCATGGTGTTATCACCCAATGAAGGAGAACTAGAAGAACATCTAACTCAGTTGGTGCAGCTAGAATAAGATCATTTCATCACTAGATTTCACCAGCGTGTTGAGAAAGATTGCCAGAAAGCATGGCATGATTGACACATAAGAAACAAGCACTTCTAGCAAGATGATATGGTGCTGCTATATGATAGTAAGTTTGTGAAAATCCAAGTAGGTTGGAAATGAATTGGTTGGGTCCTTATGTAATCAATTTAATTACTGACAGAGGCACAGTACAACTGAAACAGTTAAATGGTGTGATGTTTCCTAAGTTAGTAAATGGAATCTGACTCAAGCCCTACCGAGGGGTCCCAGTGCGATGCGTTGTTTGAGTCATTGCGCAATGAAAAAAATGCATGAGATGGTACTAAGGAGGTTAGCGCACTAGAAACCACTGGAAGCACAAGAAAAAGTGTTGAATTCGTAGCAAGAAAGAAGTATTACGAAGTTCACAAGGATGCAATAGGGTCAAATCAAGCATTTAATGCAGAAGTTAAACTAGTTGGGTGGCAGCGACGATGGACGAGACATGCATTTATGGTGAGTATGAATGCTAGATTGATTGTATCCATGATATATTTGGTTGATGAGTGGAGGATTTTGTCATGATGATT
Source organism: Pseudotsuga menziesii (assembly GCA_001517045.1). Taxonomy (NCBI): domain Eukaryota; kingdom Viridiplantae; phylum Streptophyta; class Pinopsida; order Pinales; family Pinaceae; genus Pseudotsuga; species Pseudotsuga menziesii. Next base: position 173,400 of record LPNX010217515.1, on the reverse strand, counting down.
GAAAATATTTCACATAGGTAATGAGCTATAAGAGTTGGTGGGTGCGATTTTGAGGAACCATTGTGATTGTGAGTAAGAAGAGGAGAGAAGAGTGTGATTGATGAACATAGCTGAGAGTTTGTTAAGAGATTGTGAGAGATTGCATCGACGGAAGACGTCATTTCAAGTGGGAGAATCCATGATTTTCCAACAATTGGTATGCAAATTGAGGAGGAGGGGAAAACATGGCATTGGGATCGCAATAGGTTCCACGGAAGAATAGGGGGGCCAATCGGCTGAAGTCACCTACACAAAAGAAAAGGAATGCCAAAAACTTGAGAAAAGTGGAAAAGGAAGCAAGAGGGCAGGCAAGGCAATTGACAACTAGAGTTGAAGGATCCATGGCAAGGAATGGGGTGACCACTATTGACATCCCCAGATTTGTTCCCCGATGTAATCCCGGATGCAAGAGGCTAAAGTTAACAAAGAACCAAAGGTATACAATTCGTATGTTGGAACTTCTTATGGGGATGTAGTGCACATTTAACATTGTGCCATGTTTGATGCACATGAAGTATAGTGACCATGACCTTCTGGCATACACTGAGTGCACAACAGATCTATTCGAGTAAAAAAAAATGGCAAGATACTGACCCAACGGTGCACACCCGACAATAGTGGGAAATGGGATTGCAAAGTTCAGGGATTTTATGCCTCATACACATGCCACACCTTGGCAGGGTGGTGGAAGCCAATGCATGCATGAAGCTACTGCTGGCATGTTTTCATGGCGGTTATTGATTGCTTGACACAAAGGTGCCAGCCACCATGGAGTTGATATCCCAAATTACTAGGTTACCAATGCAAGGACCTTATCTGTCACAGCACTTCTGTGGCAAGGACAATTTCAAGAGATTGGATTCCAAGCTGAAGAGGAAATATGGCTTGGATCAGAATAAATGAGCATATGTCATAGATACCATCAATGATCTAGGAGTTCACATTGCAGCGAATATTCTGGCCATCAAGGTGGTGCGAAATAATCGACCCAGTTAGTGTACCTATGGGGTGATGGAATGTGCTGAGTAGTGTACCAAGGGTGTACATATGAACTGGTCATTATTTCTACTCAACTAATTAAAAGAATACAAAATGTTGTTGCAGGAGTGAAAGCAGTCATTTAATTACAGTTGGTTGTTGATTTTGATTACTTTAGTCGCATGGATGGAGCATGCGGACTATCAAGGCATGGTTGTCGAGGTCTCTTGAGTATACAAGGGAATGAGGGATCAAAACTGTTGGTATCTTAGTGAGAATGAGCAATTGAAGGATTTTGTGATATAGTTTTGGCTATATTGGGTTGTGATGTGAGACACAACTAAGAAGATTCAATGCTTATCTAAAGAAGCAGCAATAAAATATTGGTGGTTCGTCATATTTTGAATGGGACTACATGCCATTCACATACCAGCAAGAAGGGACCCATAAAGGTAGTGGTTAGCTAATCAATAAAAATTAACTGATGAGGAGTTGGATGCAATAGTACATGACTGGCATGTTGAGTGGAGAGCATCGGACAGTGCTGAAGAAGTGTCAGATGTTGTAGTGGGTCCTCCACCAAATGCTCTAGTGGATCAATCAAAGGTACATGAAAGTGACCAAGATTCGCAAGAGGCATATTTGAGGAATTCGATGATTCACAGATGGATTGGAAATTTTAGGAAACAAGGACAAGGCACAAATAAGAACAAGGAGAGCTGAGCAGCATGCCACCAATGGAGGATGAGAAGGTGAACCACATCAGTGTGTAAATCACAATAGCGACTACTGTAAGTGAGGCACAGCTGAGGAAATGGTCATATGAAGGTTTTCAAGAGGTAAAAACCCAACTGCAATCTTTAGTTAATGCAGTTTTGGAGAATGTGTCTTAAGCAAATTTTTTGGAGTGAACAGGTGAGTTAAGTATAGGAAAGAGGTTTTAAAACGTGTAGATTCTGCCACACGTAGTGGAGACCTAGAGTGAGGATGTTGATGCCTCACTTTATAGGTTTGAGACAATCACGTTAGATGTGAATGAATTAACCATGCACCCTTTCATTAGAGGAAATTTCAATTTAAAATGTGCCTTTCAAAAATAATACAAATTCCATGTCATCATTTATTAGCCAATCAAAATGCTTTAAAATTAAAAAAGGGAGCACCTCTTAAACAAATTTTTAATATAAATTTGGGGATAGGTATTATAAAAAAACTACTTTTTTTGTTCGTATTTTTTGACATATATCCCTGTGTTTTTTACTCAAAGTTTGATCAAGAGAGCTCATTAGATGCAAAGTTAAATTCTGCATCCAACGAGTACCCACTCGGCATACTTTTGATGAGCCCCACTACCCCAAAAACAAGAAATACCTGAAAAAACATGACGATGATGTCATCATCTTGTGTTTTTAGGTATTTCTTGTTTTTGGGGTAGCGGGGCCTATCAAAAGTATGACGCGTGTGTACTCCCTAGATGTGGAATTTAAATCCACATCCAACAAGATCTCCCAATCAAAATTTGAGTAAAAACACAGGGAGATATGTTGAAAATACAAACAAGAAAAGTAATTTTTTCTTTTCTTCCTCCAAAATTAATAAATATTATTTTATTATTTTAACTATTATTTTATTAATTTTCCTTAGGAGGCCCATTTTGAGTTGAAATTTCCTCTAATGGGTGTGATTGCAAAATTTAACAAGCCAAGAGCTCATCGACTACGAGAAAATTATCAGTGATGATCACTTACCAAAGTCACAAGAGAGGGAGGAGTTAGAAAAGAATGAAAAATAACACCTCAAGAAGGCACAATGCATCCTAATCATAGATAAAGTACAATTTTGGGATGATCGGGAGCGGCTAGAGAAATAGGTTTCCTTTACATGTTAGGAAGTCCCAGATAAAATGGATGACATGGATGCGGAGGCCAAAGCTCAAAGGTTGGGACAGGTCATCGCATACCTGTAGGGAGACCTCAAATAATTGCAGGGACGTGTGACTATGAGAAAACCCATAAAAAAAATTTGAAGTGCACAAAGACTCCATTGAATATGCGACAGCACAAATTGAGGAAAGCAAGAAGGAGACAAACTTGATCACAAATGTGACCTTGCAGTTTTGGGGTAGCATGGTTTAGGATAAGAAGTTGCAATAACTAAACACATAGTTGCAGGAACCAGAAGAGCAGTTGGCTATGATGAGGACATCTCTCAGAGAAATTCCCCATGTCGTACAAGTCACCAAAGTGGTGGAGTTAAACCCATTACAACAGCGCATAACCAAAGAGTGAGAACATCAACATCACACAAATTTGTTGTAGGAGTTATAGGACGTTGGTGCAAAAATATATTTCAAGGAAGTAGATGCAATTCAAGCAGTGCAGGAAATTCAGAAAGAGGTGACTGCTAAGATTTTAGAACATCCATCTGAGCAGGATTTCTAAGACTACATGGGAATTAGCGACAAGGTAAAGGCTCAAGTGGACGAACTCGAATAGTAGTATGAGGACTTAAAAATAAAAACAAAAGAATATATTGTTTCCAGTTAACATGGCTTGAGGGAGAGTCAGAAGACTATGTTGGGGGGGATTTTGGAAGGCGGTTTTGGTAAGCAATAGGTACACAATACTGAGGATGATTCCCATGAATGAGGAAGACACACAAGAACAAGGATGACACGTAAGGCAGAAAATTAGACAAAGAGTCGACTTGATCATAGTTTTATAGGTTTGGTCATGATTTTGTAGTTTTTGGTCCGAATTAGTTAGAAATTTGGGTAAAGTTGACCATCTTGTAAAAGGCTCAAGAATATATATAGAAGTAGGAATGTAGTAGGAAATAGATTAGGAAGTCAAGCAATAGAGAATTTTTTGATTCAAAATATGATTGTATGATCTTATTGACCTTTCTGGAAGATCCACTTCTTTTGTTATTTGTCGCTACTATGAGGATGGTTTTTGGGAACCTATTTTGATGCGAAGAGTAATAAGACATGACGGATTTTTATGGAAACAATTTGTTTTGTGTATTTCTTCTTTTTTTGCGTTGAATGAATCTAGGTTGTAATATGTTTGTTACTTCTGAATGATATGATGTTTTAGATTTCTGAATAATGTCATGTTGATCGATCAGTTTGTGAATAAAGTTAATGATGTGATCTAAATGGTTTATGAGATGAATAAATCATAGTAGAACCCATTCCTGTATCTTTGAGTGATGTTGCGATATATTAACAATAGATGCACAAATTCCATCCTTCTTACTATGAAAACGTGGTTCCAACAGTTATCCCTTGAACATCTCAGGTGAGACTTCATCTGATTCACAGGGTTTGCTGGACAGGGTAAAACCCGGCTGGGTCAGTGTTCAAGGATATCCCCAAGTTAGGGGTGTCGATGAAGAGTGAACCCTTATCGATAGAGTTGTGTCAACAATTCTTTAGTGTGATTGAGTATGCTAAGGTCCTCATGGATATTCTCTTCACTCATATTCAAATACCCTTCAATGAATGATGGTTCATGGGGGTGAAACTCCTCTTTGTATTTCTTCTTTATTTTATCAACTTCTTGAAGCTCAAGTGGTGATGGGGAAGTTGTGAGAACTCATCAATAGGTACTCCTTCACAGTTCAAGCATCCATCAGTAGATACCCTTTGCTCTATTTTCATAGTAGAATGTGCCTCAGAATGATATTAAATAATTTCAAGGGACTCTTATTCATTCTCATGTGATGTTTCCTCATATTTTTGAAATTCACTTGCGAGTGACTTTTGATCCTCTTGATTTAATACTTTTTCTACTTCACCACCAACAAAAACTGGTGGCTCCTTGGTCTCCTCCATACTTGTGGATTGTTGACTGTTAATTAATGATTCCACATATTCCTCACTATTCCTAAATCCATACATTCAATCATAATATTCTTAAAAAATAATGGTCTTATGTATCTCTCCATGATCAGAAACTAGTACTACCCCTTGATGCAAGCTTACCCGTAAGTTGGCTAGCCATCAATTTGAAACCTTGCATAAGCTTCTTGGTTGTATCATCAAAATATTACTTCATTATTTTATTAATTTCATACCTACAATCCACAACTTCAATAGGTTCTAATACCATTCTTTGATACCACTTTAATTTCCCTAGGAATTTTGGAGAAAAGTACAAATTGGGAAAAATTGAGCTTAACTAGTCATGACCCTAGAGGGTTCCAAATTTCACCAAATGGTCCTGAATTTGAATGGAAATTGTATGGTGAGTCTTAAAAAATACCAAGGTGGTTTATGGACATTTTGTATCTTACTTTAGACCTCTGAAACCTTGTTTGGGGTTAAGGAGAAATAATGCAAATTTACTAGGAAAATGTGGTCAACTACTCCTTCTTGGCTTGGTTCCAAACATCACCAAACCTTTCCAAATTTATTATGGAGGTATACTATTGGATTTAAGTCATAATAAAATACCTTATACACTCAATTTTTTAATCATAAATTCATTTGGATATGTTACTTAGTTCACAGAACTTTGGCCAACTTTTAGCTTTAGACTAGTGAAACCCAAGTTGACCCAAATGCACCCAAATGACTTGAAATTATGTATGGAAGATATTGATGGGTATAATTACATAGTAATTCATAATATTTACTCTCATACACTTTCCAATTTATTTTTCAAATTCCTTTTTTACATAGGGAAATAAGGACAAAAACATTAGGAAATCGATGTTAAAACTCCCAAGGGTAGATGACATTTTTGACTCTCTAAATGTAGTCCGACCCTCCCAAATTTGAGAACAAAGTATGAGGATGAATATAAGACATAAATGGATGTATTTAATCATAGGTATTATCTCTGTAAATTGATTATCAACTACAACATCCACATGACCACTTTTAGGGAAATTGCATAACTAGCTGGATTTTGACATATTGAAGATAGATTTAAAGGGTCAAATAAGGATGCCACATATAGAAACCATATATTGCATAAAAATTTCCACCCCAAAATTATTAAACATAATATAAATCCCTTCATACAATTTGAGTATACAACTCATTCAGTATGGGAGTCAAATACATGAAAACAATTGATTGAATAGCATGACATTGCAATTGTTTCACATACTAGGATTTCTTGGATTTCGAGAAAAAGAGAATAGGGACATGAAATAATAGAGTAATAAATCATTAATTTTTTTCACAACATCATCAAGATCATATAATATCCCTCATATAAATTTTATATAAAACTACTTCAAGATTGAAACCAAATCCATGAAAACTAGTTATTCAAGAGCATGGGAATGCAATCCTTTCATACATGTATTTATGATATTTTGGATTAAATAAAATATGAAAATTATATTACATATAATACATAATATATCAAATATTTGGCATCAAATATACTCAATAAAATTCAAGCACCACTCCAACAAGTGCACCCTCAACATGAGAGTGTGGGGGAATGGGTAAGAAGGAATGAGAGAATAGGGAGATATATGAGAATTATAAATATATGGAACTTAAAATTGTAACTAAAACTCCTTAATTAATATTAAATTAGAGGTATGAATGGCCTCTCCATCAACCAACTTGGAAAGGAATCGAACTCCCTCGAAATTGGTTCATAAGAAGGGAGAGTGAACATTCATCGTGTAATGGAAAAGAAAAATCTCTCCAAAATGACAAAGGAAAATTAACAAATGATAAAAATCCATTATCCTTCCCCGTGAAATCATTTTATTAACTTCATGATTCCTCCTAATGTTGAATTTCCCTCAATTGGATTCCTCCAACTCATATTAGTGGTTTAGTAACTCTTATGACATTTGTCTTCCTCTTCATGCTCCAATTCTTTGCCAAATTAGAATGGCTACCTCTAACTCCAAAATTATACCTATTAGTGGGTATTTTTATACTTGTCATGTCAAATTTTTCATATTTCTGCATTCAGGTCTAAATTTATCCTACTTGTCATAGATTATTTCATCATTTTTGTCATAAAGTGCATGGAATATCCTTCTAAGTGGAAAGCATTGTCTCCTAGTCTTTTCCTCATCTATGGTAGTTACTCTCCTTTACTAATTTGAATTCATTGGCTCATTATATGATATTTGACACCACATCACCCTCTAATAATGTTACATTACCCATGTGTTTGGATTTGAATGAAGATCATGCCAGGTGTGTGGGGACTCTAGTCACCCAAAGGATCCACAAGCTTCCAAGTGTCTTCATGAACCCATGCCACCTTATTTTCTTAGCATTTATCATTTATGTGACCCATTTAAATGTGAATATGGTAAACTAAATTCCTTTTAGGTCCCATATCCCCTTATTACAAAATTTATGTCTCCATATCAACCTAGGGAACTAGTACGTTGGTGAAACATTATTTTAAAGTAGCCTTATTTGAAAGGGGAGATGACATGTGGTTAGAAGTTGATTTTGTGAAAGACTATTTGCTTATACTGAAAAACTAGTTAACTAGTCTTGTGGAGTCTCTTTCATAATTGCCATGCTAAATTATTGTAATTTTGGTAGCTAGTACTTATTTACATGTAATTATATGTTATTAACTCATTGAGATTGATAATCGATGGTTATTTTTTAAACAATTGGATTTGTGATAAGTTTCGTCATTTGCGCACTAAGTGTCATTAAGTGTCGTAATTAACACCTTAATTACTAGTTAACTATGAATAAGAATATTTCACCTTTAGAAGTGGTTATCACATGTGATATGGCTTGGGTTGAAGGACGGATGATGTTAGATGATCTTATGTAAATTTCCATCCCTTCGATCATTTGTTGGAATAGTTATTGAATTTTCTTTAATTTATTGGCAATTAAAGGTATTTTTATCAAAATTAAATCATGAAAAAATGAAATTAAATATTTGTTTGACTAATATGTTGTGCTAAAATTATTTAATAATCCTTATAGATCTAATGATATTTTCCTAAGACCATTCAATAGTACCGGGGGACATTACTTGATTTAGGTATATCATTTATTATCATATGAACACACATGCTATATCACAAGTTCAATAAGTGAACCCCCTAAGATTCAACCACTTCCCGTTCCATCTATGATATGGACTAACATTTCTATGGATTTTAATGTGAGGTCACCAAAATATGGAAATAAGTATGCAATCATGCTTATAGTTTTTTCTCTTTTCAAATATCCTCATTTATGTGCCCTACAACACACTTTCAATACCTTTATGGTAGCTCGAGTATTCATAGATAATATCTTCAAACTCTAGGGTATGTCGTAGTCTATTATCATGGATGATTATCCCACCTTCACTACCAATTTATGGAAATAACTATTTCAACTCCGGGGATCTTGTTTGAATCTTATCATTGCATATCACCCCCAAACTAATGGTAAAACTAAATATATCAAGAAGTTCCTGGAAACATATTTTTAGTTCTTTATATTAGAGCGGTAGTCCCAATGTGTTCAATGGTTGAATTGTCATATAATATAGCTTATCATGATTCCACTTGAATAAATACCTTTGAAGTTTTATATGGACAAAAGTGCCCTTAGTTCTATCCTACTTACTAGAAGTCTTTAAGATATAGGAGCTTGGAGGTAGACCAAAAACTCATCGCTTAATATGACACACTATTCATTCTTAGGGATCATAATTTGGTCAGGATGATACTAATATGAAACAATAAGTTGACCAATATTCCTTTTCTAACAATCTATAGGAATACCTCACATAATGACAACCACCATTAGAATCTTGCTCCCAAGTTTAATGGTCCATATAAGGTCCTCAAATGTCTTAGTCTTATGGATTAAAAATTGAAGATACATATCCACATATTTCATATATCTTTCTTAAAAAAAAGTGGGTGGATCTCACTGTCATATTTAAATTATCCTTCCAGAATTGGACGAAGAAGGTTACATTTGGTTGCAACTTGACACCTTCCTCAACAAATAGGAACATTATCTCGATCACTACACCATCCAATAGGTCTTGATATAGTGGAAGGATACTCAACTTGAGTATGGTACATGAAAACTAACAAATATACTTCAACCATTTCTCCATATTTACCCTTGAGGAAAACACTTTTTTTATGCAGAAGGGCATGTTAGGGTCTTACCAAATGGACAAAACCCCTTGAATAGATATATAGGTTGATATGTATTTAGGTAATATATATTAAATAAGGTCAATAAAGTAGATATAGTATGAAACCAATGTTTGCAAGAAGGTTTACTATAAGGTTCTTAATAGAAAGTTCCTTCACTTATAAGAATTCTTACTAGAAGGTTCCTCATACTAGAAATTTCTCTCACTATAAAATATATAAAGGTGTAAAATAAATGTAATATAACTCTTTATAAAATATATTGTAACTGTATCACTTCTCTTTTGGAGATTCCCCGTCAAAGAAGGAAGTGACCACTTTTTAAATCAATAAAATTATGTATTTATTATGTGATATTTGGTTATTTACAATTGTATCTGTTGTAGTAATTCAATCATTTTCATTATAAATTTTTTTCTTTATTATATTATTTATATGATGAATTTCTTGTTATGTTGTTAAGGTAGATAACAATCTTAGAATGCTTCTCTTCCACCCACATTTTATAACAATTTGAAAAGAAATATACAATATTGACCTTCTATTATATGAAGACAAAACTATGATACAAAAACCAATTGATGACATAAAAACCCTATTCCATATAATCATACTAAGATGTATGAACCACTAAGAACATAGGATAAACAAAGTATCAATCCTTTCACTAGAGAGAGTGTAATGTCCCCAAAAATTGAAAAAAAAAATATAGGCTTGTAGAAAACTACCCAAAGAGGATCCTTATTACTCATGTGGAATTACATGCGCTACTTAACTTTTGATCTCTTCAGAAAATACTCATACTGTCTTGTTAATCTCTTATCTATTCAGTGATTATTAGTTTGTTTACTTCTTATGTCTTAATTCTGTTATTTAAACGATTTGTACATCTTAGTTATTACTGTCGATGAGTTAGTGAATTGTATACTTCATTTATTTACTTCTGCACATGGGCCAGGGCAATTTCAAACTGTGAAATCTTTTATAAGAATTAATAGAAATGATAATAGGAATTTACTTTATGGATTTTGTTATGTTCTTTGATTATGGTGGTGATTTATGTTACAGTTCTTATTGTGGATTTTAATTTTTTTTAAGAAATGAAGTTGTAACGTGTGAGGGTTGATACCACGACCTCTATTAATTAAATACAACCTCTGTTTATTAATATAGAGTTGTATGAAATGTTACTTGATGAAACTTTTAGATGGATGTATGTTATGGTGTTGAATTATGTAACTTGGTTTATGGTTATGTAAAGATGGATATTATATGGATTTTTTAAATATATATAATGCATGTTCTTTATGGTATTTTAAAGTAGATTTTAAGACTAAAGATCTTATGGCAGAGTCTTGATAAGGACCACATGAATGGTCACGATATCCCTCTGTTTAAATTTAATGTGGTTTTTGTTTATGTGGAGTATTTTTAATGTAATTTGTTATATGAGTACAGACCAAGGCCTTAGATGGATTATTTAATTTTGGAAATGAATGCACAGATAGTTTTTTTATAGAGATTTATACCTGATAGTTTATTTATATGTATATATAGCTATCTTATAAAAGAATAGATCTGGTTGTAAGTAATACCCTAGGGTATATGTATAGTATTTTTATTTCTTTAAGCTTACTCCTATGGTTAAATCTAATATAATATGAAACACATGTCTCTACTGAAAAATGTAATTTGTCAGTAGAGATATAAGTAATAGGTGAACAATTAAATAGCAGATCTAGATTTACCTAGTCTATAGTATTAATTTTTTAATATGAAATGAATACAGAACACAAATTTTAAAGATGGGAACCTAGATATATACAGCCTATGATAATATTTCCAATCCTAGGAATATCAAAGAAAAAAGAAAGACGCTAGAAAAATATAGGCAGGACATCAATTACCTATGGTTAGGAAAAAATATATAAGATTTTACATAAAGTAGCCTGCATTTACCCTAGAAATGAACTTTGACATACTAAGAATTCATAGCTATGATTTATCTTCCTCAATCTCCTTTAATGGTTGAACCTGCACACTTTTCAAATAACCAACATTATCAATTTAAGACAGACCCGACCTCTGATTTTGATGACCAAATCACTTGGGAACTACCACGTTCCTCCCAACCATGACCTGAAACCGTTCCTGGTTCTAATATGGATCCCCTTGAGCTGGACTCCAACATGGAAGTAACTTAGAGCTCCTAAGATAGGGTTTCCTAACTACTATTCATTTCTCCAATAGTCCTCTTTTCCTTGTAGGAGAAATTCCTCCAAGAAAACACTTGAGAGAAAAAACAGGCAGAATAATAATTCCCCAAGAGAAAAATCAGAACCCCCAAGCCTTTGCTTGGCTTGAGTCTTTATAGATAGACTTGTCTTGATTTAACCCTTTTTAATTTACTGGGGTAATTTTCAATTCTTAACCTAGGAACTTTTAACTAGTTCCTAGTTAGTCTTTCATAGTTATTTCACTATTATTTAATCTTTTAATAAAAAATGATAATTGGTGGAGCTTCTCTTCTTTCTTTATTCTATTATATAATTAATCATAATAAATGATTTATACATACTGTGTATAAAATAAATAGTATTAAAATACTTGTTAGCATTTGTCTTCGGGCATCATGCATCATGATGCCTAGACATAAATACACTTCTTCATGAAGGTCAATTAGATATATGGATTAGGTCTACTAGGATAGGCAAATCTAAACATCCTTACATGTTTTATTTCCCTCGTATAATGTGTTATCTCTTTAGTACATTGATGAGAATATAGAAATTTGAAGTTTCCTTTAATCACTTATAAATAAGTATGATGATGATCAATATTTTTCTTGAACCATTTTCACTCAGAAGTTATTAAATTCTTTTCAGTAACCCCTTATGCTTACCAGAGCCCATACTCAATGCCTATAGCAGGGAGTTACAAACATAGTGCAATTCTAGAGCTTTCGCTCAACACTAAATGCTAAGACGTACTTGTACGATACACCTAGGGATACAATAGCCAAAGATCCGATGCTCCATAGATTATGATCAACATCAACATGGAATGCTTTAGAGCTTATGCCAAAGATTTCCAATTATATTTTCATGTGTTCTAGAGCTTTATGCTCAACACAAATGTAAGTACTCATGTGCTATATATCCTCTCGCTCAACACAAAACATCTCATCGATCATGTGCTTTAGGGTCCATGCCCAACACAGACATTTCATCAATCATTTCCTTCAGGGTCCACACCCGACACAAACATTTCATCAATCATGTGCTTCAAGGTCCATTCCCAACACAAAACATATATATACATATATATCATCAACAATTGGCTTATGTCCAATATACAAGACAAATGATCATCTTTATATGTAGTGGGGTATTTGACCCAATATAAAATAAAACATCAATATAATCATCATGATCAATAGGCTTATGCCTATAAATGGTAGGTCCAAAATTCGGGATATTACATCCCTTGCCACTTAGTACAACACACTACAACAAAAAATGGATTTAGCGTCTCTTTTTGCATCCCTTTTTGCACCTAGACCATCTTTAAGTGTATTTTTCTTCAATTTTTGGACAAAATGGCACAATTTCATGGGATGGTGCTATTTTAGTCATTTTTTGCATCCTTTCTCTAAATTTGGCGCAAATTGCAGTGTAATTTGCACCAGGTTTTGCACTTGGTTATGCGCCAGGTTTTGCATTAGGTTTTGCGACAAATTTTGAGCCTAGTTTTGCACCTAATTTTGCGCCTAGTTTGTACATCTACTCTTGTTGCGCCCCCTTTTATGCCCATGTTTGTCTCAACTTTTACACCCTTTTTTTCATCCACTTTTGCATCATTTTTTACATCCACTTTTGCATCCACTTCTGCTTCTTTTTTTGCATCCCTCTCTGTGCCAAGTTTTGCATCAAAGTTTACATCATGTTTTAATTCTAGTTTTGCATCTCGTTTTGTTTTAGCCATTTTTACATCCAGTTTTGCATCCATTTCTTCATCCACTTTTGCACCCACATTTTCATCCATTTTTGCATCCCATTTTGCATCCATGTTTACGTCTTTTTTTACATCTACTATTGCATCCACTTTTGTTGCATCCCAATTCACACCCATTTTTGTGCTTACTTTTACACCCACTTTTGCTTCAACTTTTGCATCCATGCTTGCATATTTTTTTGCATCCAATTTTACATCAGTTATTGCATCCCTTTATGCATCCAATTTTACATCAGTTATTGCATCCCTTTATGCATCCATTTTTGCATCCACTTTTGCATCGGGTTTTGTATTGGGTGTTATGACTACTTGTGCATCTAGTTTTGCATCTACTTTAGTTGCATCCACTTTTGCATCGAATTTTGTATCCAATTTTATATCCATGGTTGGATCCACTTTTGCAACATTTTTTCATCATGTTTTGCTTCCATGATTGCATCATTTTTTGCATCACCTTTTCATCATGTTTTGCTTCCATGATTGCATCATTTTTTTCATCCACTTTTGCATCACCTTTTGCATCCAATTTTGCATTAATTTTTTTTGCACCCCATTATGCACCCACTTTTTTGCCTAGTTTTACTGCTTCCATGTTTGCATCCTTTTTTGCATCCATGTTTTTATCCACTTTTGCATCCAGTTTTACACCCATATGTTAAAGATGAAAATTAGGATAATGATTATGATACTAAGGATGTTTATGATATGATGATAATGTTGTTGATAATGAGGAGAACGCTGACAATGATGATGACGATTATGATGATGAGGAGGAGGAGGAGGATAATCGCAATCACGAAATCACCGATGATTATGATGGCAATGAAATGAATGATGATGATGGTGATGATGACAATGACAATGATGATGAATACAATGAGATTGATGATGTTGATCATCTTAAAAACTAAGATTTTATTTGTCATGCATAAATCGTGTGTAATCCATGTCCCTTTTCCACTAATCAAATATTTTGGGTAGATGCTATTTCTTATTCCAAAGGTAATGATGAATAACTGATGAAAATCCCAATAATGATGATGATGATGATATCAAGGACAATGGCGATGATCATTATATGGATGATGATTATTCCAATGATGATTACTATTGTGATAATCATGATGACAATGACAAAGATGATGATCATGATCATGATCATCATCATTTCCATCATCGTCATCATCAAAAACATCATCATTGTCATTGTCATCTAGTTCATCATCGTCATCATTTAAATCATATGGGATATGTTTATCAATTAAAGCATGCATAACAAGTGAGATTATTCTAAAACACCCCACCAAAGTACAAAATTCAAACTATAACATCCCTCACCACCTCGACCTAGAGCTCACAAGTAAGTAAGCATCGCTGTAAGTATCCACTATAAACCTTTGTCAAGTTATGGTTATAATTGGTAGGGTTAACGACTGAAATCTTCGAACAACTAAAACGACATTTGGCGACGAACCCACTAGGGGGAAGGGCCTTTCCGAAAAAAGGGGAACTGAGAAACTCAATGAATAAATTGTTGTGTGCTTGTAAATACTGAGAGAGTAAGGAGTAGTGTTTAATCACTAGCATGGTAGTCCTTGGTATATAAATTGGAGTCGATTAAGAAAAACAATGCTTTAATTAATAAAACAAGGGAACCAGGCAACGATAGGAGTATGGGAGTTAAATATTATATTAATTAATACAAAGACAACTTCCTTATATTAAGCAGGTTGACAAATGCTACCAAAGGATAAAAAAATAAATTGAAACTTACTCGTAATTATAGAGGAAAAATGTTAATATAGCTAGAAGGAATTAATATGACTAAAGGAAAAAAGTTAATAATTAAAAAGGGGTATAAAACCTTTTTCCTTAATCTTAATACAATCCTAACACCTTATATATGTTAAGAATACTCTGAAGTAATGAGAATGTACCAATTTTTCCATGCGCTATCCACATTTAAAAGGGTTATTATAATTAAAAATGGGAAAGGTAAAAATAGTTAAAAAGGAAATTGCATGCAAGGCATACAAATTGGGTGATTTTTCCTTAAAATCATGGAAGATAATTTACTGCCTATTGGGAGGAATCCTGACAAGATATTTTCTGCACCTTCAGTATTTCTTTTTGGGGAAACCTGCAAACAGCAAAATGAGTGGCTTATGCAATGCCTTATTTTAAGGGAACGTTGTGCGAGAATCTTTCCTCCTCTCTTTATTTTGGATTTTGGAGCTTGGTGGGGGGGGTCGCCTTTTCCAGAGCGATATGATAAAAGCATCGCTGGTGGAAAGCAAAAGAGAGTTTTGAATATTGTAGGTGGGTTCCTCGAAGGGGTTCAGCTTTGAGATAAATAGAAGCATAAGCGAACTGGAACTACGCTACCAAGAGATGTAAGATCCGCGTGATTTCTCCCAAGCTCTTCATGCATTTTCATTTTTGATATGATTGGGTTTTATATATATTTGAACTGTCTGCATCATATGAGATCTGTTTGTGTTTTTCCTTGTAGATCTGAATGTATTTATATATCTGAACTGTTGAATCGTGGTTATGTGCATTTTAAATTGGAAATCATTCCCAAAGATATTCTAGTATTTTCTTTGTGGACTTGAATGAATTTTATAAATATGAACTGTTTGTGGGTATGTGTGTTTTAAATCAAAAGGAATTCATGAAGATCTTCTTGTATTTGCATTTTGGTTCTGAATGTAACAATGAATCCGAATTTTCTGCATTATGGCTTTACTGAATACGATCTGGCGATCATTGTTTTGTTTTATTTCTTAAAGACCTGTAGTCTTTCATACCTAAAATATCAAATCCGATTTGAAGGTTGTGAATGCCATTGTGTTTTTATTGAATGCAATCTGGCGATCATTGTTTTGTTTTATTTCTATTACAGATCAACTCGAGAGTTGAAAGACCTCTAATCTTGCATATCTAAAATATCATATCTGATTTTCAAGCCTATGAATGTCCTTGTGGTTTTATTGAATATGATATGGTGATCATTGTTTTCTTTTATTCGCTGTTATAGATTGATTCTAGATGGTTGTCAATGCATTCATTTATTTGTTATTATAGATCAATTTAATATCTGAAGGCGATATCGATGTCCATGTCTTGGGTGTAATTGTTGCCATATTAATTGGTCCTATGCTGTGAAATCACTAGGTTTCTTGAAGTTGAATATGATTGTAACCAGATCCATTTGAGGATCCTCTACGCTAAAATACTTTAACTTTGTATAAAAACTAGATCCATATTGTTTGGTGTTTGGAATCGCCGGAGATCCAAATCCATAGTATTTGACCTATCATTGCGTATTTGACTGGGATTCCATACCTTATTTTAGAGACCAAATCTTTATTGCATGAATATATCGAAGATAGAACGAGATCCATACCATTTTCAGTTGGAATCACTAAAGTTCAAGATTCATGGCACATGATCTATCCCTACGTATCTTCTATGATTGACCTGAACCTGATATGACCCCTCTTGGCATAGAGTTGAAATTGTATCTGCGTATTGGCCTAAACCAAAGATGTAATATGGTCACTCTCTGCATTTACTGGTTGACTTGGCATGTGTAGGTTTAGAGCCTGCTTTTGTTTTTGTATTATGGGATTTTGATTATTGTTTGTTTCCTGGAAATGAGAGCTCAAGTTTGTCTTGGTATAGAATCTCCATAACTTTGAAACATGGTTTACGGAGGTCTTTCCTTGGACTCACGTTGTTTCTATGTTTACCTTTGCAGTCTTATAAGCATTGATTTGTGATCTGCATTGTTATCCTAGTCGTCGACCTTATATTCTGTATATGTTAACTTGAGTATGCATTTTACGAATCCTTGTAAATAGTCGAACTTGATCTAGTGTCGTGTCTTTGTTTGCAAGATTGTTTTTGAATATGATCCAAGGTATGTGTTGTTGCATTTGTATACTATTATAGACATCTGTAGGTCAGGTATGAGATAAGTTAGCATTGATACGTAATAAAACAACCTGCGCTTATTCAAATTGAAATCTTGTAAACATTTCAGAACATGTATAATACCATAGATAATCCTGGCTTGCTTTAGAAGATGTTGATTAGAAACAGATTGATAAAAGTGCAACCTGATCTTGTCAATTTATGGCTGGGAGTGTAACCTCTTAAAATCATTTTATGATTTGTGAAGAATAGACATAGTAATTGTCCTTAACATTACCTTAGTGGGTTCGTCGCCCAAGCTCAGGGGTGACTCTAGGCGGTATAACGCACGCCAGATAGAGTCAGTTGGTTGGGTGGAAAGTCGAAGCGAAGCTTTCAGTCAGTCCAGTCTTTTAACATAGAAAATGAATTTTTAATTTGGTTTTATTTTCTAGTTATTAGTGTTAGTCGTTAAAGTGGCTAGCCGCATTTATAAAATAAGTTTATATTCTCTCTTTATATAGTTGAATATTTAATGCTAAGTTGTGAAGTGCAGGAGGATGTGGATGATGAAAGTATGGTAGGGCACTATATTGTATATATGCATTCGATTATTTATCCTATTCTGTAACTGTCTAACCCTGTTGTATCTTGATAGCCGCCTCAGGGATTTTTGTCCCTTCGCCTGTTGCTTGCACTTGGATCACTCGGTAAACACTATAAGTTTGGTGTTATGGTTTTTATTCATGGATAATTTAAAGCTTGTTGGTATATCATTATGTGAGTAAGACATCATACCTATCCTGCCTTTGTTAACTGCGGCTATTGTGGGTGTATAGGAGTAATGATGTGCTTGCAGGACAAATAGTTGAGTCATCCTGCAAGAAATGGACTCAAGATGATTGTAAATGGGCATAACTTTTATGTACTTGTTTATGTTCCTGTATAGTCTTAGTATAAAGTAAGTGGCATGTGGATGTAACGATAATATCCCCCCGTTCTTTCTTGTGGTCTGTATTATGAATTGTCCTTTACGACTAAGTTGGTTTAGGAAGATGGTTAAATGGCATAAGAATCTCGTGGGGAAAAATAAAGAATGTGTATGTTATCATTTATGGATGTTTTTTATGATCAAACAACGTAAAATGAGCTTAATCCAATTAGCATAACTAAGTCTTTGTGATGTAGTGAAAGTAGTTTTGTATTCCTTCTAAGTATCAATTTCATCTCATTTGGGATGTCACAATTTGAGTGTCCTTGACATTGTTATCGTAGGTGCTTTTGGTATATTACCTTTCTGTCCTCATGATGAGGAAGACGTAGAGAGTCTTATTATGTATAAACTAAATGTAAGAACGACCGTTTAGGAAAGATTGCTTCTTAATCCTTAATTTTGTATTAGGAAGGTAATAATGCAAAAAGATAATTGGAATAATGTTACTATTAAATTTATGGTATGCACAGTAAGCCGTCTTCAGGGCACCATGATGATGACATGTTGTGAATTACGTGAAAGATAATTCTCAAATGACTGTTTACAATGTGCATGAATCTTCTTAACAAGGTTGCTGCTAACAGATTTGACTCCTCTGTAGTAATAGTGTAAACATAAAAATAAAGTCTCTGCACACATTGGCACCTAGGTATAAGAGGGGCACTACATATGGTATCGGAGCAAAGGTTGAAACACTCGGGCCTATCTGGGCTCAAAAATGATTCTACCTCTTTTTGTTTTTGTAAATTGACGATCAAGTTGGCTTGAGATAATAGGAATCGACAGACTCATGTTGATCTAAAACACAAGTACTCTAAAGCGCAGTAACTTTAAGTAATTATATGTATTGGTTGACCCTGTAATTATGCAAGAATAGCCTCTCCACTTCAAGGTGAGGTCCAACGAGGTAAGTACATAGCTATGATGATATTTTGTTTATTTTGAAGATGTTTTATCCATGATTAAGACAAGGGTATCTTCTTCTTTTGAGTTGCACAAAATTTTTGGCAAAGATATGGAAGTCTGCATAAATGCGCACAAGACAAATAAATTTATTTCAAAAGCAGCCTTTAGGGCTTACATTAATAGTTGGGATGGCTGCTAATGAACTGATACATATTGGTAAGGAACTGCTGAATATGAATTTATGTTCTGTATCTTCTGTTTGCTAATTAGCAAGGAATAAAAGGTGACTTATAAGGAAATGTTTCCACTCTTTTTAGAAGTCTCATCTTGTCGTGTGAAGTAAGCAAAAAAAATAAAAGTAAAATTTGACTTTACACCATTTTAGAAAAAGGGGACAAGGTAGCTATCAATGAATTTTGATGAATAGATCATTTAAAAGAGTACATATATTTTCCAAAATCCTAGCAAGTGTAGCTAAAATCATTATATGCACATCTAACTGAGAACATAAGTGATGCTGAAAGGGTGACGATATTAAAAGTGCATATTGTTAGGATTATGCAGGTATACAAAAATATAGCAAATAAATGTTAGTAGTAAGGTACAACTGCATAAATGCTAACACCTTTATGAACAAATTACTGTTAACTAAGAACAATTGTTTCTGATTGGGGATAATAGTTTTTCATAGGAACTATCGTTTCTCAAGTTTTGGCCCCATAAAGAAACACCAAGAACAAACCCTTGATGCTTCCCCTTCAGGTGTGCACAACAATAGCATTTGACCTTGCGGCCTAACTAGACATAAACATGAGGTAAAAATTTATCATAGAATTGCTATTGTTTTGCTTTGGAAATAATGGTGAACGACGATATAGGATGCTATGTTGCGATCTGTTATAAAGTAGATCATGGTTTTCTTAAATAATCTCCAATTAGATTCCGTTAACTATGAAATGAGTGCTAAGTGAATGCAGGAACCAAATGGAAAAGTTGTGGTTAGATGCAATATCGGGCATGCAAGAGAAGCCTAGGAAATCAGGCTGTGCAAACATGGAGACTATTGATCTTGCATACATACTCATAAGGTATGAAACAAATATTTCAAAGACATGTAAGTAGATTTACTTATGAACTTGGGCTATAGTGCAGCCAAGGTAAGTAATGAAATATGTTCTGCTTAAGAAATCAATAGAATGCCTTAGTGGTGAAAAGAGTGCACTAGTATAAGGACTCTTATCTGGTGAATGAGAAATAAAGTAAGACATAACTTATGTTAAAGAGTTTGATGTTCTTTGAAGCAATGATATGATGTGCTGACCACTTATGGAGTGATTGCAGGCGAGAAAATGAAAGGGTAGGATTTGGATATGGAAATGCTTTTACCCTAATGTTGGACGGATGAGAGAATGCAGAGGCGGATGGTGGCTGTAGAGAGTTTGGTTCATCAGGTGTGGACAGGGTTGGGAGGCCCTTAGTGATTCTACACACTCTGATCATGCTTGGGTTAGCACATATTTTCCATGTGGCAGGTTGAAAAGCGAGAGAGGCTTTTACCTACAAGAAGCATGCTGCCTTGAGGGTAGGCCGTGGACTCGGTCACTCACGAGGATTAACTGAGGGGCGCGCAATGAGGTGTTGGCCTCATTCCTCAATAACCATG
Source organism: Pseudotsuga menziesii (assembly GCA_001517045.1). Classification (NCBI taxonomy): domain Eukaryota; kingdom Viridiplantae; phylum Streptophyta; class Pinopsida; order Pinales; family Pinaceae; genus Pseudotsuga; species Pseudotsuga menziesii. Next base: position 152,767 of record LPNX010217515.1, on the reverse strand, counting down.
AGTCTCTCTACAATGTGGATTGGACTGAGTTAACATGGTCTCATCCATCGCACTAACTCCCCACCACAGAAAGTGGGATATTTGAAGGGCATGAAGATGATCATGGCACCCTTTATATCATGGCACCACAAAAAGTGGGATATTTGAAGGGCATGGAGATGATCATGGTAGCCTTGATATCATGGCACCACGAAAAGTGGGATATTTGAAGGGCATGAAGATGATCATGGCACCCTTGATATCACCTGGAGAAGCAAAAGAAATTATTAAACCATAAGGTTGTAAATAAGCTTATGACTTGAAAATAAAGTAATGGAAATTGCAACCTTATGACATAAAAATAAAAATAAAAAGAAATCATGATAAACAAAATAAAAGAAGATTCTAAATATTAACACATTGCACACACAAAAATAGCAAATCAAAATAAAAAATCTAGGAATAAGAAGATCCGTTGAAATAAAACAAAAATGAATCCAAAATAAGAATAAATAAAAATAATAATTTTACATTAAGCATAAATCTCAAAAAAAAAAGGAAAAAAAAAAGAACAATGAGGGGAAAGGTATGTACAATACAGGTAAAATGGTATCTATATGTTTCCTTATTGGCAATATAACTAACATGTTATGAAAATTGTATGGGGTTAGATTCCTGAGTCTTACATTGTTAACAATGTCGATGTAGTAGACATGCATATATATGCTTAAAATGCAGGTTTGGTGACCTACTCCCACTTGTCAAGAGGGACTAAAGAACATAAAAGCAAGCATTAAGAACCTGAAGAAGAAATGGAGACGAGAATAGGAAAACAGGTAACACCAAGGACGGTGTTAATTCAAGGGGGAGAGAATGTAACATCCCTCGCCACCTCGACCTAGAGCTCACAAGTAAGTAAGCATCACTGTAAGTATCCACTATAAACCTCTGCCAAGTTATGGTTATAATTGGTAGGGTTAATGACTGAAAGCTTTGAACGACTAAAACGACATTTGGCGACGAACCCACTAGCGGGAAGGGCCTTTTCGAAAAAAGGGGAACTGAGAAACTCAATGAATAAATTGTTGTGTGCTTGTAAATACTGAGAGAGTAAGGAGTAGTGTTTAATCACTAGCATGGCAGTCCTTGGTATATAAAGTGGAGTCGATTAAGAAAAACAATGCTTTAATTAATAAAACAAGGGAACCATGCAACGATAGGAGTATGGGAGTTAAATCTTATATTAATTAATACAAAGACAACTTCCTTATACTAAGCAGGTTGACAAATGCTACCAAAGGATAAAAAAAAGAAAAAAAGAAATAGACACTTACTCGTAATTATAGAGGAAAAATGTTAATATAGTTAGAAGGAATTAATATGACTAAAGGAAAAAAGTTAATAATTAAAAAGGGGTATAAAACCTTTTTCCTTAATCTTAATACCATCCTAACACCTTATATATGTTCAGAATACTCTGAATTAATGAGAATGTCCCACTTTTTCCATGCGCTATCCACATTTAAAAGGGTTATTATAATTAAAAATGGGAAAGGTAAAAATAGTTAAAAAGGAAATTGCATGCAAGGCATAAAAATTGGGTGATTTTTCCTTAAAATCATGGAAGCTAATTTACTGCCTGTTGGGAGGAATCCTGACAAGATATTTTCTGCACCTTTAGTATTTCTTTTTGGGGAAACCTGCAAACAGCAAAATGAGTGGCTTATGCAATGCCTTATTTTAAGGGAACGTTGTGTGAGAATCTTTCCTGCTCTCTTTATTTTGGGTTTTTGGAGCTTGGTGGGCAGGGGGGGGGGGGGGGGGGTTGCCTTTTACAGAGCGATATGATAAGAGCATCGCTGGTGGAAAGCGAAAGGAGTTTTTTAATATTGTAGGTGGGTTCCATGAAGGGGTTCAGCTTTGAGATAATAAGAAGCATAAGCGAATTGGAACTACGCTACCAAGAGATGTAAGATCCGCATGATTTATCCCAAGCTCTTCCTGCATTTTCATTTTTGATATGATTGGGTTTTATATATATTTGAACTGTCTGCATCATATGAGATCTGTTTTTGTTTTTCCTTGTAGATCTGAATGTATTTATATATCTGAACCGTTGAATCGTGGTTATGTGCATTTTAAATTGGAAATCATTCCCAAAGATATTCTAGTATTTTCTTTGTGGATCTGAATGAATTTTATAAATATGAAATGTTTGTGGGTATGTGTGTTTTAAATCAAAAGGAACTCACTAATATCTTCTTGTATTTGCATTTTGGTTCTTAATGTAACAATGAATCCAAATTTTCTGCATTGTGGCTTTACTGAATACGATTTGGCGATCATTGTTTTGTTTTATTTCTTAAAGACCTGTAGTCTTTCATACCTAAAATATCAAATCCGATTTGAAGGTTGTGAATGCCATTGTGTTTTTATTGAATGCAATCTGGTGATCATTGTTTTGTTTTGTTTCTATTACAGATCAACTCGAGAGTTGAAAGACCTCTGATCTTGCATATCTAAAATATCATATCTGATTTTCAAGCCTATGAATGTCCTTGTGGTTTTATTGAATATGATCCGGTGATCATTGTTTTCTTTTATTTGCTATTATAGATCGATTCTAGATGGTTGTCAATGCATTCATTTATTTGTTATTATAGATCAATTTAAGATCTGAACGTGATATCGATGTCAACGTCTTGGGTGCAATTGTTGCCATATTAATTGGTCCTGTGTTGTGAAATCACTGGGTTTCTTGAAGTTGAATATGACTGTAACCAGATCCATTTTAGGATCCTCTACGCTGAAATACTTCAACTTTGTATAAAAACTAGATCCATATTGTTTGGTGTTTGGAATCACCGGAGATCCAAATCCATAGTATTTGACCTATCGTTGCGTATTTGACTGGGATTCCATACCTTATTTTAGAGAACAAATCTTTATTGCATGAATATATCGAAGATAGAATGAGATCCATACCATTTTGAGTTGGAATCACTAAAGTTCAAGATTCATGGCACATGATCTATCCCTACGTATCTTCTATGATTGACCTGAACCTGATATGACCCCTCTTTGCGTAGAGTTGAAATCGTATCTGCGTATTGGCCTAAACCAAAGGTGTAATATGGTCACTCTCTACATTTACCGGTTGACTTGGCATGTGTAGGTTTAGAGCCTACTTTTGGTTTTGTATTATGGGATATTGATTATTGTTTGTTTCTTGGAAATGAGAGCTCAAGTTTGTCTTGGTATAGAATCTCCATAACTTTCAAACATGGTTTACAGAGGTCTTTCCTTGGACTCACGTTGTTTCTGTGTTTACCTTTGCGGTCTTATAAGCATTGACTTGTTATCTACATTGTTATCCTAGTCGTCGACCTTATATTCTGTATATGTTAACTTGAGTATGCATTTGACGGATCCTTGTAAATAGTCGAACTTGATCTAGTGTCGTGTCTTTGTTTGCAAGATTGTTTTTGAATATGATCCAAGGTATGTGTTGTTGTATTTGTATACTATTATAGTAATCTGTAGGTCAGGTTTGAGATAAGTTAGCATTGATACGTAATAAAACAACCTACGCTTATTCAAATTGAAATCTTGTAAACATTTCAGAACATGTATAATTCCATAGATAATCCTAGCTTGCTTTAAAAGATGTTGATTAGAAACAGATTGATAAAAGTGCAACCTGATCTTGTCAATTTATGGCTGGGAGTGTAACCTCTTAAAATCATTTTATGATTTGTGAAGAATAGACATAGTAATTGTCCTTCACATTACCTTAGTGGGTTCGTCACCCAAGATCAAAGGGTGACTCTAGGCGGTATAACGCACGCTAGATAGAGTCAGTTGGTTGGGTGGAAAGTCGAAGCAAAGCTTTCAGTCGGTCCAGTCTTTTAACGTAGAAAATGAAGTTTTAATTTGGTTTTATTTTCTAGTTATTAGTGTTAGTCGTTAAAGTGGCTAGCCGCATTTATAAAATAATTTTATATTCTCTTTTTATATAGTTGATTATTTAATGCTAAGTTGTGAAGTGCAGGAGGATGCGGATGATGAAAGTATGGTAGGGAACTATACGGTATATATGCATTCAATTATTTATCCTATTCTGTAACTGTCTAACCCTGTTGTATCTTGATAGCCGCCTCAGGGATTTTTGTCCCTTCGCTTGTTTCTTGCACTTGGATCGCTCGGTAAACACTATAAGTTTGGTGTTATGGTTTTTATTCATGCATAATTTAAAGCTTGTTGGTATATCATTATGTGCATAAGACATCATACCTGTCCTGCCTTTGTTAACTGTGGCTATTGTGGGTGTATAGGAGTAATGATGTGCTTTCAGGACAAATAGTTGAGTCATACTGCAAGAAATGGACTCAAGATGATTGTAAATGGGCATAGATTTTATGCACTTGTTTATGTTCCTGTATAGTCTGAGTATAAAGTAAGTGGCATGTGGATGTAACGATAATATCCCCCTGTTCTTTCTTGTGGTCTGTATTATGAATTGTCCTTTACGACTAAGTTGGTTTAGGAATATGGTTAAATGGCATAAGAATCTCATGGGGAAAAATAAAGAATGTGTATGTTATCGTTTATGGATGTTTTTATGATCAAACAACGTAAAATGAGCTTAATCCAATTAGCATAACTAAGTCTTCGTGATGTAGTGAAAGTAGTTTTGTATTCCTTCTAAGTATCAATTTCATCTCATTTGGGATGTCACAATTTGAGTGTCCTTGACATTGTTATCATAGGTGCTTTTGGTATATTACCTTTTTGTCCTCGTGATGAGGAAGGTGTAGAGAGTCTTATTATGTATAAACTGAATCTAGAAATGACCATTTAGGAAAGATTGCTTCTTAATTCTTAATTTTGTATTAGGAAGGTAATACTGCAAAAAGATAATTGGAATAATGTTACTGTTAAATTTATGGTATGCACAGTAAGCCGTCTTCAGGGCACCATGATGATGACGTGTTGTGAATTACGTTAAAGATAATTCTCAAATGATTGTTTACAATGTGCATGAATCTTCTTAACAAGGTTGCTGCTAACAGATTTGACTCCTTTGTAGTAATAGTGTAAACATAAGAATAAAATCTCTGCACACATTGGCAGCTAGGTATAAGAGGGGCACTACACAAACCATAAGGGAAACATAATATTGAAATTATTCCCATTTTCTTTCTCCCAACAAGACATGCTTGATTTTAGGGAATTATGTTAAAATACATACATTCATAGTCCATCCATACTATACTTGTAAGAAATATAAATATAATACTCAATAGAATTTATAAAATAGGTAAATATTTTATAAACACCCTTATGATATATAAAATTCTTTCACCTTAATAATGGTAAATTATGTAAATATATTATAGTTCATATGTTAAAATATTTAATATAAATAAATATATATAGTTCATATGTTATGTGATTTAAAATAATTAAATATATACACATATTGTTTACTTATACATTATACAAATTAAAATATAGATTAAAACCTATGAAGTTTCATAGGGAGGAGAAGCAAAACATGAAGTATTTTTCAAATATAGATCTATGTACAACTACCCATTTCCCAAAGGGGCTTCTGTTAAATCAATCTATGCATTCGGGGTTATGAGTATCAATTTGGTTTGTCTGGTCCATCCCTAATTCGGCCATGAGAGTATTTAATATTATTCCACCCATGAGAACTTCTCAGGGCACCCAGTTGGCAACATGGGTGTCTTGATTCTCAGGCCATGCCATTCAAAGCCTGGTTTTTGGGGATGGATCAAAGTAAACTAGGATATCTACTATTGTTGATGCCTCTACTGTCTTTTTCTTAGGTCACAAAAATTTAGATCGCTATCTTGCGATTGGATTTTGTATTACTACAGATTGGCATTTACAACTATGTTTTATGAGAGGGATTCACACAGATTGACTAATTAGGACTAGCCAGGATAAGACCCAACCAGGAGACCTAATCTGAGTGGCCATGCCTCAAACTCTATGAGGGTACATAAATTACGGGGACAAGGGGCCAAATCCATACAATCGTTCAATGTTGAGAATGAACTGGGTGAACCTACTATGTTATAGGGACTAACGGATCAGACACGCAACACTTCAAAGCTTTGGATTTATAACAAGAGACTCTCGAACAGCCTATTAATCAAGTACTAGTCATGATAATTCTTTCTCATGGAGCCTCTGGATGACCTCCCAACTTCCAGCTTCCACATTTTGTTAAAGAAATCAGTGCATTTTCCTTCAATAGGATCATTAAATATGGAGAGAATTTGGGATTGAATCAAAATACCAGAGATGGAAAGAATTGGGTATTGAATCAACTCATGTGGATTCTTTATAATTTTATGTTAGGTAGCTTGATTTCTAAGAACAAATGCAAAGGATTCTCCATCGTTGTTGTATTTTCCTATTTCTTTGTTATGTCCTGTGTAGAATATTCTATGACCATATTTTTCTTATAGGGCAAATGCAAATGTTATGGCCTAAGGCTATGTCTTTTGACCTTACCATTGCTTAAGTTACAAAAATATCCATGGTTAACCAAAATTCATAAAAGAGGTACTATATCTTTCTCACATGCAAATATTCCCTTTATAGGGCTTTGTGGTGGCCTAAGGCCCCACACGTAGTTCATGAGCCCTAAGGAATTTTTTTTTGTCCCAATAACTCTTTTCACATCAAATCATGGCCTAGGGACTGAAATAAATACTTGGTGTGTCAAACCTCAAAATGACCAACATATCTTACTCAATGGAAAATATAATCAATGTAGTATATCGGGCCTTTGACGTGGACTAGAGCATCACACATGACCCATGAGCCCCTTAGCCTTAGATGTTATGTTTTGACTTGATAATATGGCCCAATCAATGATAATTATTCTTGGTCGCATAGAGCTTGAAATGACAATTCTTTCTTGTAAGCCAAATATTTCCCACATAGAGATGACATTATAAACTAGGTCCCATAACAACACATCAGACATCCATATAGCAATTGATTTCTTTGCTAATTTTCTTAAATCTATTTTGTTAAATTTTTACCTTTTTCTTTTTTTCTCATTAGTTTTAAAAATAAAAGAAAATAAAACTTTAAGAATAAGAGATGAAAGCCTATGTGGTCGAGAGGGAGGGGATTAAACTCCCTATTGTTTGTACATAAATACGACAAAGAAGAAATTATATGTTAATGGGAGGGTGGAGATGTTAAATCTTGATATATAAATTGGTTGGGTCGATATTCAACGGGTCGTCAAAATTGTTAAAATCCATCGCAATCTTTTCTTGCAATCGGTGTTCCATTATTTATTCTATCAATTGCATCCAGCTAATTCCATCGTGTTGCATTTTTCATATGTTCATTGGGCTAGATCCCCGGTTGTAGCGTTGCATCCTCTCCATCGCACTAGATTGACGAGAGGGGACATGACAAACCTTTTGTGTGAATCGAATAGAATCTAGATCTTTGAATGAATTATAGGTTTTGGGATTACATGAACAAATGGAAAAGACAAACTTCCCAATACTAACACTTAGTCCTACCCTATCATACATGAACATTCCTCCATGCTTCCATTATTACATGAGGAAACTCTAACAACCTTTTGACTTGGTATTCAAAGATTGGATACATACATAAATAAGGTTGTTGTCTTCTCTTCTAAGACACAAGGTGTAATATCCCCTTCTGAGTGAGCCACTTGGATTACTTCGCTAGCCCATACATAGATAGTAATTTTAAACACTCGTCAATGGAATATCCTTCAATAGACCCACACATGAACCTTTTGCATGAATCGAATGGAATATAGATATTTGAATGAATTATAGGTTTTGGGATTGCATAACCAAATGGGAAAGAAATATTAGTCCCATTGAAATGGAAGCAAAAGGAAAAAGGGGAGGAGTAGGTCTATAACCAGGAAACCTCCATCCATTCTCTTAGTAAGGGGGTCGAAACTCTATCAAATCCTTTGTCCAAACACTATAAGAAATACCATCTATTTGTATGGTTGAATTTGATGGTGTAAATATCTCAACTTGGGCATTATCTTCCACTGTACCTAAACTATTGCATAGTCAGACCGCTGGAAGGAAATCACACCGGTCTATCACTCATTTGTATGCTTTTGGCTATGTCAAAGTGGGACATATCCTCCACAAGAAAACAAAAAACATTAAAATAAATGTTAGCACAAGCAAAAACACCCCATCCCAAAGTTAGTGCCATAAGGAAGTGCAAACATAAGAGGGTGGATTATTTTAAAACACCCCACCAAAGTACAAAATTCAAACCACAAGAGAAACACAATATTTAAATTGTTCCCATTTTCTTTCTCCCAACAAAACATGTTTCATTTTAGGAAAATATGTTACAATCCATACATTCATAGTCCATCCATACTATACTTGTAATAAATGTAAATACAATACTTAATATAATTTGTAAAATATGTAAATATTTTATAAACACCTTTATGATATATAAACTACTTTCACCTTAATAATGGTAAAATATGTAAATATAATAATAATATATAATTAATATAAATATATTACTGTAATTCATATGATAAAATATTTACTATAAATAAATATATATAGTCGATATGTTATATGATTTAATATAATTAAATATAAACATATTATTTAATTCTACAAATTAAAATTATAAAAAACAAAAAAACAACAAATTTATTTGGTAATGAATGGCCATAGCCATAGGCATGGTGGTTTCATTTTTGTGGAGATTGAGCGGACCCTTAAAATTGTTAAACTCCATCTCAATATTATGGATGTTCCATTCCTTATTTTTTAGCTTTCGATTAAATATTCTAGATACTTTGTAATTAAAAAAAGGCAGAAGATAGGGATACTTTATATATAAGAAAAAAAGTAGATTACTTCCTTATATAAATAGTTTGCAGAATATATGACTCATTGGACGAACACAGGACGAAGATAGAGATACTTTATGTATAAGAAAAAAGTAAAAGGATGAACACAGGAATATAATTAAAAAAAACTTATGTGTAGAACAAATATATTGGGCCATTGGGTACACATATTTCCTTTAAAAAGGAAGAAAGGTTGGGAAATAACATTTAACAATGCCACATTTTTATTAATTTGATAAAATATCATTTATTTATCTTAATATTCAAGTGAAGATTGGTGCACTAAATGATGAAGTAATTCATATTGTGATGGATATAATTAAATTTGGTATTATAAAAATTTTAATATCTAAGTATTATAATATTTATAATTTTAAATTTATTTTAAATATTAATTTAACAATTATTTATATTTACTTTATTTTTTTCGTAAATTATTTTTATCTTGAACCTTTTACACATTGAAACTTGCTACCAACGGATTCCATTGTGAGCCCATTTCGAAACATGCTTCCAACGGATTCAATTGTGAGCCCATTTCCCTAGGAGCCACGAAAATTTTGCTACTGCCATAATTTAACAGGTAGCCAATTGTCCTCAGGCATTGACACTATTGTTTACGTTTGTTGTTGTCATTAGGGTTTTATGACATGGCACTAGTTAAAAGATGAGGAGGAAAAAATGGAGGCTCATATATCTTGTGCTCACCAAGGTCAAGGGATTTTTGACATGGCCCGCTAAGGTACACTAGATCTTGTGCTCGCCAAAGTTGAGGGATTTTTGACATGGTCTGCTAAGGTACGCAAGTCTATTTTTCAACCCATTTGTTTTCCCTTATTTGATGTATTCCATGTATGTTTTTGTTGTTATTTTCATTTGCAACAACAAATTATATACTTCTTGTGCCCCTGTTTTAATACCCGATTACTGCTGTCTAGGGGTTTGTGTGAATGTTTATAGATTTTCACCGTCTAAGGGTTTGTGTGAATGTTTATAGATTTTTTCCGTCTAAGGGTTTGTGTGAATGTTTATAGATTTTCGCCGTCTAAGGGTTTGTGTGAATGTTTATAGATTTTCAAAGGGTTTCATTTCCATTGCGCCTTCCCTTATTTGATGTATGCCATGTATGTTTTTGCTGTTATTTTCATTTACCACATCAAATTATATACTTCTTGTGACCCCTGTTTTAATACCCGATTATTTCCATCTAAGGGTTTGTGTGAATGTTTATAGATTTTCGTCGTCTAAGGGTTTGTGTGAATGTTTATAAATTTTCAGAGGGTTTCATTTCCATTGCGCCTTCCCTTATTTGATGTATGCCATGTATGTTTTTGCTGTTATTTTCATTTACCACGTCAAATTATATACTTCTTGTGACCCCTGTTTTAATACCCGATTATTGCCGTCTAAGGGTTTGTGTGAATGTTTATAGATTTTCAGAGGGTTTCATTTCCATTGCACCAATTGCAATGGCTATGGGAATCTTTTTTGATTGCCCAATATGTGCTGATATCTTCTTCTTAATCCTAGAATTGCAAAACCTGGTTCTCTTAAACCCTACATGGGAAATCAAACCTTGTCATAGATATTAGTGTTTAAACTCTTGGATGCAAATTTGCATTTTTTTTTGTAAATTCAAGCGATGGATGCAAGTTTGTGTTTTTAGGTGGAAATTATTTCTTTCTTATTTCCATCATTCTAGATCCAGATAATCCTTACCCACAGCTTATTTTGGAGGACCATTTTGCTTCTTGCATACATTTCGTTGCAGTGAATCAGACCTATTCTATGTATCTCTTCGTATCTCTTCACGTTCCCATTATTTTTTTGTATCCATGGATAAAACAATTATTTCATGTAGATCAAGTAAGTTAGTGGGATGGAAAATGTGTGAGTGGGATCGACAATGGGGGGATTTCTGTCTCCATATTCTATCTCCATATATTATTCGATCAAGAGCTTGTGTCAAGGGGCCTAGGTCTTTAGATCTCCATATTGGACTGACCAGGTCGAACCATATTCCAATGAAGATCTAGTTTACCTTATTTACCATGAAACAACAATAAATGATCCGACATACGCAGAGGTTGGTAGAACAAAGGTAACATCACCCTTCAGTAGCAACATTTTTATCAATTGATGATTCGTAAGCCATTGAAGCACACATTGATCGAGCTAATTCAAAAGTTTATCCCATAGCAAAATTTGAAGTCCCATCCACAGTTTCCAAGTAAAAGCTTCAGCGGGCATTAGGACAGAGGCATAACTTTTTAGTGTCCAACCTCACACATACATTCTTTGATATGGGGTTTAAGGTCCAGATCCTATAGTTGGAGATCCTAGTTCCTGTTGATCTTCCAGCATCTGTAGTAAAGGCAAAAGGCCTAATCCACCTACACATAGGAGAGAGGTAGAAGTAGCCTTTTCATCAGTAGAAGAGCCAATAGGACCAGCAGCTCCAATTCTAGTTTCAAGTGGTTCCACGGCTTTTTGTCGCGTGAAATTATGATCTTAACATGCTTTCATGATCTAGATATTTGGTGAAAATTGACATGCTTCGATATGCATTTTTTCCAATGGCCAATCCCACCTGTAGTAGTGCACCCGGATCGAAGAAGATCTATATCACTTGGCAACCTGCTCGCCAACCAGAAAGACTGAATCTTGGTGTCCACCCAGATGAAGTGGTGAACTAAGAGAGAACTATGGAAGAATAGAGAATAGAGTGATCATTTGTTTCATGTATGATATGCCAATGAATCTGTAACTGGTAGTTTTGTTTTTTGTATGTTCTCATCCATGGTGTTGTTGAATTTCTTTTTGAATGTTGAATGTTTGTTTTATTTTCTGTCATTGACAGAGGTGACCATTGTATGCCCTAGTCCCATAGGAAATATGAAGCCAATCCCATCAGTGTAGGGATGTTCATGTTTTGCCTCAGGATATTAAGGCTTTATCTACTCTCTGCAATTGAATGACTATGTGACATTGACATTGATAATGTAATAATGCCTTTTGATTTTGGGCTAGCCAGTTTCAAGGATTCAATTTAACTCCATGTTTGTTAGGTACCCATGTTCTCATTGTCAGCAGTATAGTAACATTCATTTGGACACTAATCTCCATTCAGCATGCCAGAGCCTTCGATTTACTTCCAACTGATCATCTTTGTTATAAGGACCATGGGTTGAAACCTGACCAAATGCCCTGTCTAGGAATTTTGGTGGCTACCCATATGATATATCCACTGGTAGTTGGTCTTGAGTTTGTAATTGTGACCAGTTTCCAAATGCATGACCTCTGCACTTTCCTTTTCATCCCTTAGGTACAGTTGAGGGTTGGGTGAGATGCCTCTAGATTGGGTTTTAGGCTACTTTTAACATATCATCATGTAAGAATGGCGCTAATGGACACATTTGAGTGATTGAAGTTCATAGGTTACTGCAAAGATTGGGATATTTAGCAATTGCATAGCTCGTACATGACTTAGAACCAGTTATAAAAATGTTATGTGATAGGAATTCACATAGGGATAAAACCCAAATACATAACCTAGATGTGCTAAAGACCAGCATAACACAAATTGAAAGAAATGTAGAACTTGGCACTAGATCCATATTAAAGGGGCAACATAGACTATAGTTAAGAAATCAAACCTGTACCCATTACATTGGTTCCTGGTAGAGTTCCTATCCAAATTGGGGGTCCTTGGGGTGTAAACATTTGCTTAGGTAATGCTGGTCCATATTCTCTTTAAATCAATTGAAGTGTTTCCTCAACGGTGCCTTAGCAATTCTAGGGGCTCATCCTGGATGAATACGGTCCAACTATCAATACAAAAAACCAAACCTAGTAATGCTATGTTTCTTTCTGAGAAGCTTGACAATTAGAATAGATACCAGTCCTAGGTGTAACAAAAAAATCCTATCAAATGTCAATCCAGAGTATGGTCATGAGTAATGGGGTGCACTAGGCCATATAAATGTTTCATGGCCTGTCATGTCAATAGATTCTACATTGATAGAATTCAGCCAGGATACATTCTTTTTCCAAATTTCATAGATTGTCTCATGAACTAACCTTAGGAAAAATTTTGAACAAGACTAGGGTTATGCCATAAAATTCATTTTAAAAATTACTAAGATGAATAAACCACGAGGGAGGGTGATATTTTATCTTGGATGATATTTAACATATTTTTCATGTTAACCAATCTTATTTATTCTGATGTAATACAACTTTATTGTCCTTTAGTTGGATAGTTATTGCAAAAGCTAGATAGGCCAATTGATTCTAATATCCTATCTCGTTCAGCATTGAGTGATTTCTTCTTTTAGAACTCTACCTTTTCTCTATCTTTTTTTGTACCCATGCTTTACTTCTTATGTTTCCTTTCTAGTTTCATTGGCTAGATGATTAGCTATCAGTTATGTGCTCTGATCTTCTGATTTTGCCATCATTCTAGGAGTTGCTATTTCACTCCCACATCGCACATTATGTTCATGGATGTAATTTTCAAGTTTCCAGTCCCTTGATCCTATCTTATCTTATGTATTCTTCTTCCAAATGTTGCATACCTTTTACATTGGCCCAAATTTTGAACAATGTCGACTAGCGTTATGCAAGAGAATCCATTTTAAAACTTACTGAGATGAATAGATCACAAGGTTCGTATTTTATCCTGGATGTTATTTAGCATCTTTTACATCTTAATCAATATCATTATTTCTTATGTAATATAGCTTTATTTTCCTTTAGTTGGATAGTTATCACGAGACCATGATAGGCCAATTAATTCTAATATCCTATCTTGATCAGCATTGAGTGCTTTTTGCTTTAGAATTCTTATCTTTTTGTGTACATGTACTTTACTTCTTATGATTCCTTTTTTTCTTTGTTAGCAATTTGATTAACTCTCAGTTATGAGTTTTTTTATTTTTATTTTAGCATCATTCCAAGAGTTGATATTCCACTCCCACATTGCACTTTAAGTGCATGGATGTACTTCTCAAGTTTTCAGTCCTATTGACCTATTTTTGTGGTCATTTGTTGAACACAATAAAATTATCTTATCTCATCATTTATATACTTGTTTATCTATTTCTCACATCTGTAGGTTTCTAAGTTAGTTCTTGTACAAGTGTCCTGCACCTTCTTATGTATTCACAGTTAGATCTAATATTGGAGCTCCTCCTGAAAATGATATAACATTTTCAGTTCTAGGTTACAGTGATACAGGGATAACCACACAATATAAGCATGTAGTTTCATTTGTTATAGGGATAACTTTAAAGTTGAATATATTCATATATTTTATGATGTTATTTACTATTTAGTGATTCTGTTTATTTTAGATATATACATTTTTGAAGATGCTTTAGGCACTTTATAGAAGTTCAATTTTAATTTGAGTGATAAATCTGTATTCACATTGGTTGTACTTTTGAGTCCCTTGACCAACTTTGTGATCATTCATTGGTGATTCGACATTAGTAAATTATCTTATCTTTTCTTATCTCATCTAAATTTAGATATATATGCATTTAATACTACTCAAAGAATTAGTCTCAATTGCGGAGAATCACAAGGAATTTGGAGTTGCCTACCTTAATCCTAGTTGGTTGTGCTTTTGCTAAATACATGATTAACTTCTCGACTGCTGCTCTGAAAACAAGGTGGTTAATTTTATGATATTAAGTCTTTCAGTATACTCAAGTCTTTTAACAATGAAGAAGCACATGAATCCACTACATAGCCCAAAGAAATCACAAACTAATATGGCATGTGATCCAAACCTATCACACCATCAACACATCCACAAGGAAAAGTTTGCTTAAAAAGACATATTTTTGAGGTCTGTAGAATCAATCCAATCAAGCCTACACCCGATCACACCCTTGTCTATAGTTGGTCCAAGTGAACCAGATGCCATAGTCAAGACCCTTTTACTTCCAATTGGAATCAAATATCTAGATTGAATCAATAAATAGACACCATGCCTACTTATCTACACCATTGATCACTACACCGAAGCCGCTACATCTATCTCCCCATTCCACCATGTTAAAATACCTGACAACAACCCAATCAACAATCTTAGATCAAAATAGTGACCTAAACACACATCTCCAGACCCAAACCAGAAGCTACCAAAAAAATCTGCAAATAAGATTAATATATCTCTAACTTGCAGACATACTCCACACCATGAACATGATTCTACACAGTATAGTTCATAAGCTATGCTTACAGTACAAGAAAACCTATTATGTATCTATTCCAAACAAGTTTATGTATTTGGGAAGAAAAGACAACATTTCCATTTGTAAAACAATTACGTCATTGTGTTTGATATTCTATACATTTAAAATTAAGAAATACTATGCAAGAGATGCAAGCACAAAGGGAGCTAGACCCCAGCCCTACAATGCAACAAAAAATAGTTCTTGACCCTATCCCCAACCATATCAGAAGGGCCTAAGCCTCTAGGCAGAGACCTGTGCAGCCTGATGATGCCAAACCCCTAGTTTTTGGATGGAGGCTTGCCCCAAACAACCATAAGCAGCCTCCTCCTGCAAATGGCATGGTTGCTTTCTAGTATTTCTATGCTCAGGATTCTGCCTTTTAATGTTATGTTATATGAATAGTTTGCTCTTGATTCTATGATTATGGGTGTTTTAGATTAAGCCATCCCACACTTCTTATTTTGGATACTCTTGGTTTGAGGAGGATGCTTGTGCAGCCTACCTTTTGTATTAAAGCCCCAAAAATATTGTTTCCTAATAGTTGAAGGAAACTTTAATTCAAAAGTTAAAAAATACATTTCAGTTATATGTTCCATAGATAGAGAAATGGTAATCCATCATGGTTTTGGTATCTCATAGCTATATTTTGAATGGATACAATTTATACCGCGAACTATACTATATACACTTGATAAAGTGCTTGATATTATGTACATTTTAAATTTAGAAATGCATTCTAAAGTCCTCTGCTCCATAGATAGAATAAATGGAAATCCATTCCAATTTTGATATATCATGGATATGTTTTGGATGCATATGGTATAAGCCACAGATTCTATAAAGCTAAATAGCTAGTCCCCATCTTTTTGTACCTCCCTCACATGGTCATGCCACTTTCTGCAGTATACTTACAAATTAAAATTTTCTCAAACACACAACAACAAAAATTGCATGCGTTATAGGCTACAAGGAATCAAAACAACTACTCTCCCTTAAAAAATGAATAACAGACCAAAAAGAGAACAGACATGAAAGAGTCAAAATTCCTTCACCAAATATTGGGACAACATAGCAAAAAAACATGGCTTTCACTCAGCAACAGACCAACACGTCAACATCAATAGAAAAATGGATACAAGCATGAAGCTAGCATTATTTTAGGGATCACAAAAATGACTAATTATTAAGAGCTTCTGACAGAAATATATTTTGAAGCAATCCTAGCTGTGTAAGAGACTAGAGCTAATGGAGGGCGATTCATGAATATACCAGGATTATGCAGAATTTCAAAGATAGGTTTTATTGTTAATCGTTCTCAGCTTATTGATGGTCTGAAATTGGTTTTAAGTAGGGTATTTCATAGTCATATTATCTGTTCAAGTGTCAACTACAGTTTAGGCTAATGTTCAATATTTTGCTAGGAAATTACTAACAATTTCAGTTCAAATAGTTAGCAAGCAAATTTTGAAACTATAGTTAAGTTATTGTTAGAAAAATCTGCTTAGCAAATCTGAATATCAGATATCCATCGTATATTCTAGAACCTACCTCTTCAGGCTTATTAATCAGATTCTTTAAGCTAATCACTTGTTCTTGTTGCAAATTTTTCCATAGCTTGTTCAATATGCTGATCAATCTTTGTCCAACTGTGAAGCTCATTCTCTTTTGACCTTGGTCTTTTCTAAGATTGAGTATAAAACAAGTTCTTTGTTCCTATTTTGTAAATCACACTTCTTTTGTTAAAAGATATAAATATACTTTAAAGCTAGGCCTAGAATTCTGATTCTTGCAAAGCTTACTAGCTTCAGGATCAAGCCACAACCTTTTTATGCTGATGTTTCCAACTTGTTATTGCCAAAACTAGTTTTATTTTGACCTCAACAAGTTTATTTTTACAAGTTTTCTGCTGTTTCACTTTTACCTTGAGGGACCACCTTGCTCTACCTCTAGGTCAGATATGGATTATGGTGTACAATGTTGCTTGGAAAATGTTGCAAACATAAAATGACTCCCTTCTTGTCACCTCATTATTTAGCTAGCATACTAAGACTCAAAACAAGGGACCTTCAGTAGGGAAGGCCCCCATTCAATAAACCAGTGTGACCCTTAGTTGTACTTACAGTAGATTGAATCCCAGTTAGTCCCAATAGTTTTTATTAAATCTAGGGAGAACTTTGGCATTGAACTTGAACCACATACTAGTATCTACTGCAGGTGGGGATTGAATTCTCTCCAAAGGATTGAATTTTTGTGTTTCTTGAAAGTTGTCTTTTTTCATATCTAATCATATTTTTGGATACCCTTTATGGAGATGGGAAGATGGCTCGAAATTGAAGCAATTCATAAAAAAATCATTTTTAAAGCAAATTCTATTTTGGGAAGATGCTAACTTTACATATTTCCATTTTTGGAAATTTGCTCTTATATGAAGACTGATTCAAGAGGATTACATTTTTTAGGACCATGAAAATTTGGTCTATTTTCGGCCGAGTGATAACTTTTCTGGATACTCTATATTTTGAATAGCAACAGTGTTAGATTTCAAGACATTTTGAGGTCTGAATTTTGAGGTATAGATACCTTTTTGTAATATCTAGAGGGTGCTTGATGAGTCCCATGTATCAAACTATGAACAATAAACATACAAATAAAAATTGAGCTAAGTGGGTAAAGCCTAATAGTCATCATCCTCGTCTTCGTAGTCATCATCACAAGCATAAAGTGGAAAGTGTTATAAGAGCTTCAATTCTTTCACATTCTAAGAGCCTTGAACTGGTTGACATTCACCAAATAATGGGTGCCTAACTGTGGTAGAAGGTCCAACTTGAAAGCATTGGCACTCATTTGTTGATTTTTGAAGCAATGCTTGTTCAAATGCAACCAAGCTCAATCACAAACTTGAAAATGTGCAATGAATTGATGTCGATCGTATAGTGCTTTGTATTCAGCATGTGTTTGTTGAAGGATGTCCTGAACATTACTTTGGATCTTGACCAAGTTCTGGACAAAAGAAGCTTTGTCTTACTGCTTCTGCTGGTGGGATGTGGATGGAGTTGGGAGAGAAACTGGAGCTAAGAGGTTGAAAGCCAAAACAAAGATCAAAATGAAAGTGTCTTGTGGAAGGGAAAATTTGTTGTAATTATGTTGCAAAATATGCAGGTATTGATCCCATTATTTGTTCTATTGATGGTAGAGGTAGAGAGCATGAACCAAGATTATGTTACACTATCTTAGTTTTGCCATCAGTTTCTGGATTAAATGTAGTAGAGAACCGATGCAGACAACCTAAAGGATTCCATGAGGATTTTCCAAATCACTAAGAAATATGGAGCAATGATCAGAAATGTTGTTCAATGGTAATCCAAAATGGCCCCAAATAGGCTAGAAGAAATCCAAGCCCTATAGGGAACTGTCAAATACTGGTACATCCCAAGCTTCATGTTGGTGGGTTTCTTTTGGCTACAATTTGAATAACTCTAGATGTAATATTTCACTTCTTTCCACATGGAAGGCCAAAAGAAGTACCTTTGTGGGTGAAACATAATTTTCTATACACCAAAATTTCCTCCATGGGATGAAGAATGGGCCTCCTTGATAAGCAGAAGGCAAGTTGATCTAGCTGGAACACACAATTGATTCAACTCGTAAAGAAAACCATCTCGATCTTTGTAGTCTAAGAAAGGGCTTTGATTGACCACAGTGGTTTGTTGGATGGATTCCATGTCCAGACCAAAGTAAAGGTCCATTTAATATTGGGATTTTCAATCCTCATAGGCTGCACATTTGATATCTAAAATGGAACAGACCTTGGATAAGGGTCAATTGAGGAGATTAGGCACTTTGTTGGAATATTAGAAGGCATCTAATTGGTGACAGTGGTTTCAACACTGATGATGTTTTGATATTTGTGGTATATTATGGGACAAAATAATTAACTAATTCTCTCGCTCTTTCTTGGGGATAATATTAGTCTCCTTACAAATGGTAAACCTAGCCTTCCCATGTTAGTTGTTTTTCCTTAAGTAATGTTAAAACACCAATTCAAACTGGTTGGTCATTATGAACATTTTAACTAGTCATGCATACATGTCTAGATTCTAGAGGGTCAGAGGTCCTGGACAACATATCAATAACAATTTGACTCCAGTGTTGTAAACAGTTAGGAAATGTATTAGAAAAAAATGTACTAGCTTTTTTAAGAAAGGAGGTTAAGATTCAAAATGCTGCATTAAAATGCTGAAATGCACACTGAAATAAACAAAGACAACAGTTTAGACAATAACTTTACGAAGATGAAATGTACCATCTAGAAACAACATTAACTAAAAACAATTTTGAGTCCATGTATCTTGTTATGTGCACTTAAATATTTTCAATCCAGACTCTGTTTAAAAACCTTATTTTTGTTGTAAAAGAGAACATCTATGAATTTAGTTGTCAAAGAGAGTATCTAAACTTCTGAATAAAGTCTTCAAGAGGTTCTCAAAATATGATGCTTAATCAAGTGCACTAATATGATGACACTATCATTTTCAAGCTGTGTTCAATTTATTTGATTCGCCAAGATTTGTTTTTAATATAATCAAAAGTTCACCTGTGTAGATGAAATTATTTCCTTCATCACAATCAGGGTTTTACTATTGTCCATGTAAATCCAGAGGTCTCACCAAAATTGAACAGCCTATTCCTAGCATGATGAAAATTGAAACAACAACTAGACTTCAGGTGAGGCTTAAAGAATCTTGAGGTAGGCATATTATTTTAATAACCATTCATGAGTGCTTCTCTTATCATCCCATTACTAAGAAAAATCACATAATCAATGAATAGAAACATTTATGTAGCAACACACAATCCTCAATTGGATTCTACAACTATTTCTTAAACACATCCTTATTCTCCGTCCTTCTCAAGTTTAGGTTATTAGGTATGCATCAATACATTATCTTGTTCTCTGAGACCCTTTTATGAACCACTTTAACAAATTGTGCAATTGTTTAGGATATTTTGTTTATTGATCACAGTAGATTTTTGTGCTTATTAATGTATTTGGAAAAATAAATTGGATTTTAAGCATGACTATCTTTGGATCTTATTGTCTTTTATTAGAATTGAAATGATGAAATCTGTGTTAATATTGCTCCTCTTCCTGATTCTTAAAGGGTTCTAGCTGAATGGAAGAGCACCCGCCTTACAAGCAGGAGGTTGGTGGTTCGATTCCTCCATGCCCTAATCATATTGCAGTGTATTTCTAAAGGTAAAAATTGTAGTAGTGAAAGATGGCTGAAATATTAGACGCGACACTAAATGCAAAACAAGATGTAAAAGTGGATGTCACACCAAACACACAAGTGGATGCAAAAATGGATGTTATGTCAGACACAATTGTGGACACAAAAATGGATGTCACAGTAAAATCAAAATTGGATACAAAAGGAGACTCAACACTAGACACAATTAATGACTCAAAGCTAGATGCAATACTAGGCCCAAAACTAGACGCAAAAATAGATGCAAAAGTGGACTCCTAACTAGACATAAAATTGGACATTAAATTGAGCACAAAATATGGTGTATCGATGGACATAAAAATAGGCATAACACCAGATGTGAAACTGGAAGCAACAGTTGATGCAAACAAAAACTTAAAATGAGACACAATATTGGATGCAAGATGGGACAAAACATTGGATGTAAAACTAGATGTAATATTGAATGCAATATGGGATGCAACATTGTACACAAAACTGGATGCAATATTTGATACAAACATGGGCACAAAACTAGGAACAACACTAGGCACAACACTGGGTGCAACATTGGGCTCAAACATAGATGCAAAAAAGACATCAACCAAGATGCAACACTAGGTAGAAACCTAGATGCAAAATACGACGTAAAACAAGATGAAACATTACGCACACACATGGATACAAAAAAATACGTAAAACAAGATGCAAAATTAGATGAATAAAGGGATGCAACATTATAAGTAAAATTGGATGCGAAACTAGATGCAATATTGGACCCAAATTTGCATGCAAAACTAGATGCAACACTAGATTCAAAATTGGACACATAATTTGATGCAAAACATGGTGTAAAATTGGGTGCAAGACTTGATGAAACAAAAGGAGCAAAATAAGACGCAGCATTTGATGCACAACTGAGAATCGAACTGGGTGCAAACAAGGATGTAACAAATGACACAAAAAAATATGCAATACAAGATGCTAAATTGGAAGAAAATAAGGGCGTAACAAAAGATGCAAAAAATTGGGTGCAAAAATGGACGCAAAAATGGATGTTAAAAAGGACAGAAAAAAAATATGCAATAGATGGCGTTTTACGAAATTGTACAATAGTGCCAGATTGTTCACCAAAATTGGGAAAAAATTACAGTAAATTATGGCGCTAAATTCGATGCTAAATCCAGTTTTTTTTGTAGTGACACCGTCCCTGGTGTTTTAGGTACTCGGAATGATATCATGAAACAAGGCGGGGTAAGCCTTTCTCATGGTGGCCTCATTCTCCTAGGTAGCTTCATCTACCTCAAAGTGCTTCCACTGAAATTTCAATTGGACTACAATGCACTTCCAAAGCTTCACTTCTCTGTTGTCCAATATATGTAGAGGCTCAGGGGAAAATTCCCCCTCAGGTTCCACCTATAATAAGGACCAAGCAATGGCATTCTTAGTTCCATAAACATATTTCTTTAATAAAGATGCATGGAAAACATTATGAACTCTTACATGCGGAGGTAATGCTAATTCATAAGCCACTGGTACTTTCTTGGTCAAAATTTCAAAAAATTTACAAAACCTAGGTGCTAACTTACCACACTTGCCCAAGCTCAATGAGCTCCATTTTTCTTTCACTTTCAAGTAGACATGCTCACCTACTTGATAGACTTTATCTTTTCTTTTCTTATCCGCATAACTTTTTTGACGGTCTTGTGCCTCTTTAAGGTCTCCCTAGACCTTGGTAACTAACTCTTCCAAGTCCAGTATGTAATGTCCTAGGTCTGGTGTGCAGATCTAAACACTTTAATTCTGTAATTTTACTTAAACAATTCTGAAATTTTAATTGGTTCACATAGAGCATTCTTGGATTGGGCAAAACAAGGGTTTCTTCTGGTAAATTTTGCAAAGGACAAGAGTGATCAGTGGGAATAAAATAGAGAGATATCAGACATGGAATTTACACTCCCCTAAAATATTTAGATCTGGTTCCATTTAGGGTTTAGAGTCCACGCTGCGGAAACCTACTACCATGCTTCTGGGCAGCCAAACCGTGAAACTAAGGAGAGTAGTTCGGTCTGTTCCAACCAGGGGATTCTATAAAATTGCAGAGGTTTGTTCCAGAATTAATAAATCATAAATAAATGTTCATTAAGTTTAATGACAAATCAGAGGCAAAGGAAAATATTCTACAATTTGTAAAGGTGAGACTAGCTCGTCGGGCATCTCACTAACTCCATATTCAAGCCTTTACAAATAGGGTAAGGGAGGTTCAAATTCTATGTTTTGGACTTGGGGGACTTATATATGTCTATTAATGACTCATAAGAAAAATAATGGAGTTATTTGGAGTCATACAAGTCGAAATATGGGAGTTACAGTAAAACTAGTTATTTTCCAATGCAAATCTAGACTAGGATGACTTAAAATGAATAAATATCAGCCATTTAGAATCAGATTGGAATAAAAATTGCAGAGAATGTTTATGATATCATATTACATACAATAAACTCAAAATTACTCTCATCAATTAACTATAACACTCTCTTTAACATTGTGCATCACCACAATGTATTTTATTGACATAATACAAGGAAGGGCATGGAGGTTTGAACCATTAGATATTGAAAAATATTGGACCTGTTAATAAAATATTATATATAGTAATGGATTGATTTAGTCTTCTAACAAATCCTGAATCAAATCAGAGAGGCCGCTCCATAGCTCCAAATTAACCTGCAGTGAGAAGGGGAGAAGAGGGGAAGATGAGAGAGGGAATGAGAACCTTGGGGCACATCTCCCAAGAACCTGAAGCAAAAAATTCAGCAAGGAAGCCTTAGCTTCATAAAAATCAACATAATAAACATCCAAACTGAGAAATGGAGCTCCAGTTGTCTTTAAATAAACCTGGGTGACTTGTTGAGCAAGTCAATCACTTGTTGAGCAAGTTACCACTTGCTAAACCCTAACCCTAGCCACAAATTAGACCTCCTTGAGTAAATTAGCATGTGTAATATGATCAATATGTTTTCCTTTCATCCACCTTGATCAAATTTGGAAACTTTGCTTTCCTTGACTCATAGTTGTTATTTTTCCTTATTAAAGCTTTTCTTGGCTTTCCTATTTTTATGACTA
This sequence comes from Pseudotsuga menziesii, assembly GCA_001517045.1. NCBI lineage: Eukaryota > Viridiplantae > Streptophyta > Pinopsida > Pinales > Pinaceae > Pseudotsuga > Pseudotsuga menziesii. The sequence goes on along the minus strand of LPNX010217515.1, from coordinate 129,230 downwards.
AAATCCAAAAAGGAAACTGCACCCTCCTTTGTCAATTGTTGCCTCTTTTGTGTTTGATTTATTTTTTCATATATTTTGGCACTTTCCCTTTTCCTGTCTAGTTAATTTTGTCATATAGTTTCTAATTTTCCCTTGGCAAGTTGGCTTGCCCAAGTGGCCCTCCCGTTAATGGAAACTTATTTTCCACCTAATTAATTGCATTATAATATTTAATGACAATCAATATACCAAGTACATGCCTCCTAAGTGACATTTAAATAAAATATCTTAGTTTAATTTATTTAATGCATCTTTTGACCCTTTGGTGCTAGGCAAGGTCAACACTTCTAATGATTAAAATGTGGGGATATGACAGCCCTCCCCTCCCAATTCTTCTTGTCCTCAAGCAGAAGCACCACAGAGTGCTACAAATTCAGTGTCCACCATGTTTCTGCTGCACCACTCTGATCATAGTCATTTCCCTTATACCACTTCCTTTAGAAAATTTTCTAACCCAGTTAAGGTAGCTGAGTAGAATTCCCGGATCCCATTGCCTCCTCTGTAAGGACCCAAATTTTGTTGGCACCTTAACTATATCATTCCTAAGATTGTTAGGATCCCATGATTTTATCTGACTCCTTCCACCCATCAGTGTAAAAAACAAAATTTTATCATTGTAGAGGATGAAAATGAGGTTATGAAAATCATACCACCATTCTAGAAGCTCATCTCTCCCCATGCCAAACTGAAATTTTTTTAAACTCTCCCACTAGACATGGAATTCCTTAATGCGGTACCAAATCATATTGAGCCTCTCTAAAGTATGAAAATCCATGTGCAAGCTAGCACTGGAACTCACGTCACTATTGTTATGAATACACAGGAGGTTATCCCATGCCCCTCCATGTATATTGAAAGCATCATATAGCATCCATACATTCTCATGCCATTGCTCATACAATTTATTTGATGTGTACAATGTCTCTCCATTGATTCAAGCAAGATGTTTACCCTCCAGTGCACACATCTCAATTATGTATCTAGCCACCCAATCAATGGACAGACAAACTTTCATGCTAAATGATTCAGGAGGGAATAATTCAGCTACTACTAATTCACTTGTCAAACCACATGGTTTGACCATTAATACCTCAACTGGAAGAGTGGAAGTATCATGCTCCTCTTGTGGCATCAATAGAAAAAATCCTTTCACCAAATTTTCATCCCCACGTGATGTGGCTAAAATAGAAGTGTGGGGTGAAGAATTGTGAGCCAAATCCCTACAATGCTCATCAATCAAGATAATGGATCAACAAATTCCTCCATTAGTTTTCTGAGTGACAGTGTGATCATGTGCCTCCTCCAAAATTATACAACATTTTCCTAGAGGCAACTCATAATCTCTTAGGAACCATGCAAGTGCTTGATCTTCATATTGCTTGACCTCAAAATCCTCAAGCACATGCAAATTAGAATGCACCTCATGTGCATGTGTATGGGAGGTATATAATAGATGCAAAATAAGTCTTTGTTTCTGTTCACATGCTAAGAAAATGTCAGTTACAAAAAAAGAATTATTGCAGAAATAAAAAATTTCCCTCCCAAGGTCTTCATTCCAAATATGTCTCTATGGAAATCAACACGTGCTCCCCTCACTCTTTCTCCCTCTCTCCATACATAGGTATCAACAGATATTAAGTCTACTTGATCTATTTATTTAGTTATTCATGTTGCATGAGTACAAGTACATTTACAATCCCTTTTTAATTACGAGATTACATTAGCACACCTATCGCTCAATATTAGCAACCCTAAATATTTTATTTATATAGACATAGCATTCCTTATAAAACCTCTTCTCTATACCTTGTCTTTCATGTTTATTGTTCCTCATCTATTTATTAGGTCTTACCTCCTAATATCTTAACGTGTTAACTTATAATATTGTTTATGCTCAGCGAGTATAGGTTCACTCATTATACCTTTATTTGAGATTGATTACCATTATTACTTTCACACCAAATAAAGTTACAACCTACGCCCTACCATAACCTATTAGCTTCGTGGTATGCTAAACAATTCTAACCCCATGGGCTCATCTATACATCATCATATCCTTTCTCCAACATTTGTATATTCATCTTCATCTTCAATATACTTACACCAACCATAGCACTCGCCGTCACTTTATACATATTACCTGTTATCAACTAAAGTATGAATAGTTTACTAGCTTGTATCCCCACCTCTATCCAATCCTATGTATGGTATTATAATTCATTTCGAGATTCAATTCTCCATTGGTGATGTGAAAGACACTTCCACAAGTTCATGGACATTCCACACGTCAAAGTCATAAACAATTTATTTAACATAAGGTTTTGTGATTCTCTTGTCTATAAACATGTTTAGGTGGCAATTTTATCATAATTTAAGTTGGAAATGATGTTATTATAGGCGAAATATAATCCTATTACAATCTTCTTAAAAAGTGATCACTAAGTTTTCTTAATAGTCGAATAATGGGGTTAACCTACCCAATGCTTTCCATTTAGATCTTGTAACAAATTTTTACTCTCATCAACCATAACTTATCTTAACTTTAATCTCTTCTTATTAATATTTAAACTATTGATTATACTTCCTAAGAAATCTCAATTAATGTTATTAATTTATCTAGAAACTTAACGATCAACAATTATCTTTGATTAATTATAAAGAGTTTAATTTATACTAAATAAGCAACTTAGTTAATGAACATGAATACCTCCTCATTATCTTGTCCTAAAGATTTAAATAGTTAAATGTGAATAACATTATGATAATTTCAAATAATAATAAAAAAACATTTTAGTTGTTTCAAATAATTAAATTAAACATTTTAGTAATTCCTAATAATCAAATTATAATAGTTTAATAGTTTCAATTAAAAAAATTTAAAATTTTCAAATAGTTTTAAATAATCAATTTATAACATTTTCATAATATGAAATAATTAAATTAAAACATTTTAGTGAGTGGACCCTAGATCTACATAATCACTTTGCTTGTAAAATTCACATTTTGTAAAATGTAAAATAATTATTAATTTCTCATGAATTAAGAATATTTGTATACATAGATATTTTTATGCAACTTCCAATTCTCATACTATAATTAAAATTTTAATCCATTTCGTGATATATAAAATTAAAATTCCAATATCTTATTTATTAATTATCATACATAATATCCAGATATATACTCCAATTTATATTCCTATTATCATATATAATGTCCACAGATATCCTACAATTTAGATCTATATTATGGACTGTTGATTGAACCACACTTGTCTGCACTAATCAATGAATGGATGGTGCATTTTTATTCAATTTAAACTTTATATACAATAACAACAAGTATAAACAATTATTTGATTTTAAGTGTAATTAATTCATTATTATATTGCTACTTGCATAGTATATTTATTTCCTCAAAGTTGAAGGTTATTATATATCTTTTTCGTTTTGTCATTAATGATTTGGCTAAAGCATAATTATATATATTTACATATATATATATATATATATTTATAATTATATATATATATATTGAGTGCATATAGTGTGAAATATGAACACTCGTGGGTACAATCACCCAAACAACAGTTCGATCTAGTATAATAACAACACCAAGGCATGCTAGGATTGATGGAGATACTACTACTTGTGGGTGGAAAAAGACTTCCCAGGCATAGTGCCCTCTGCTGGTCTGCAAACTAAGGTACGTTAATACTACTCTCTATTATATAATATTCTGATGCCACCTTTTGTTCTTTAATTTACCATTTCGCAGAGGTTTAAGGTATTGCCTTGGTCCAGCAAATAAAAAGCTTCTTAGAGTAGTCCATTGGAGTGAATATTCTGTCTTAAGCACTGTACAGATGGAGTTACGATTGTCTCATTAAGCTGATGAGAAGAACTACTTATGAAGAGACATAAGGGTTCATAAATATCTACGCAAATTAAGTCTGGGTTTTCAATTAAATTAAAAGGAAGATATTCTAAACTCTTGGACGTGTCAATAAGGCTCCATAGGTTGTCAATTTATATTGTTAGTAAAAGGAGAACCAATATATCATTTTCCGAAGAGACAAGATCCATCAAATCTTGTCCAAATCAATAAAATCTATTGAATAAACAACCCATTGAAGCAAGTCCAGATTCATGCGCTAGAAGCCAAGCGCGACGACTGAGACTCTATTTTCCACCATGTCACCAAGGTTGATAAATTCTGAATTCACCACGGTTATAAGCTGGAAATATACTGTTATCATTAGTACAATTGAATCAAAGAACATAGTATTAGCCCTCATTTTCATCCCTAGTTATAGATCATGTTTCCATCGAACTTTTGAAATATGAAACAAGATCGATCTTATTCCACTTATAGTTTCCAAAACCAACAAATCTGTCATCAAAATTGTGGGTTAGTTGTTACCAGATCACTGAAAATGGGATTATGATATCGCGTAGGTGGAAATTAATAGAAGTTCCAGCCAAGAATTTGTTTTTACTTATTATGGAATTGAATGATCTACTAATTAGTTGTCACATGCCATGATATCAGAAAGTGGTTTTACCATGAGAAATTAGATAGATCACGAAAAGTTTTATTATAGTTCAGATTATATTTTAATTGGATTGGATCCTCTAGCACCAGTTTTAATTCCTTTAATCCCACGATGCAAGGATGCGATAGAACTTCACTCTTCATTTAATTTGTTGCAGAGAAATTGAATGTAATCTCTACAAGCATAACCTCATTCGACGACCACATATTGCGCACCAAACTCCAAGAAATAAGTCATGATTTGATGCCCAATCAAAGTTCAAATAATATTTTTTTAATTAATTTTCAAGCGAGTTGGTAAGTATCGTAGTATGTGTTGTAAGTATGGGTGAGTGGGTTCACCATTTGACCGGACTGGTCCTTCCACCACCACCCATTTCTAGAGCCACCTGTAAAGCTAATTAAGAGTAACATCTTTATTTTCATGGTCAAATCATCCAAAGTGGATAAGCGCTTCCATAATCCATCCACTCGCACATCTGCATGCCCATACTTGTATGCTTCCCAGATGGCAGCTACAATCATTCTATGTGGCCCAGATGGAACAAAACCCTATCAATGACATGCATGCTGCCCAAATGGAACAAATTCCTAAGGGCTACCATCTCCAGAACGAACTTGGAATGTTCGTTTTATTAACATATTGTTTATTATCCTTATTGTTATTACTTGTTTTTCCATTATTAAATTGGTTTCTAGGGAATGCTTAACTTTTATCTTCCCCATTTTTTTTTCAATCAAGTCTGGATGGATGAGAAGCTCTGCAACCTACAACTCGAGCTATGTTCCATGACCGGGTGGTGCGTGGAGTGATTTCTCATTGCAGGGATAACCCCGTGGAGAGCCCTAGATATTGCTGGATCGTTTCAGCCAAAAAAAACCAATACATCAAAAAAAAGATACGGCAGATGGGGAGATAACCAATGTGGAGGGACAGAGACACGACAGGATAGATCTTCCTCTTTCAAACAGCTTCTTATTACATATATATTCAATGAACTATTTCACACCTTCTACTCACCGGTGAAGGAACAATAACGGATTCATGGGTGGGATATGAAGGATATGGTTGGTCGGATGAGGCTCGCTGGACCGATGAGGCTGGCTGGCAAATGGATGGATAAGAAGAAGAATGGCTTGCTGGTGGGAAAGGGACAGTTCCTGGCTAGATGGAAAGGTAGGCGGGATCGGTTCAATTTGAGCTTGAGAGGGATTGATGCTGCTTTCTTTTTCGCTCGGTAACTGGGTGCTATGTAGGGCGCTTGGATACTGCCTGTATGCACGCAAGGAAGAAGGACGCTCCAAGAATAGCACTTTTAATTTGCGTTTGGTTGTGCCCTGAGTGGGTTGTTCAACTTTTCAAAGATGGAGGTGGACACATATAGTTACTGTTTACCTTATTCATACAAACTTCATCCACAGGTAAGAGATACCTGAAAGACCTTTCTGTTCCTGTATTATACACCTGTTGCCTGATATTTGCGATTGCAAAGGACCCGTGCGACTGCCTGATAATGCCCTTTTGTTTTTTTTTTTGAAAAAAACAATTGGGAAAATTGGTATCTGTTAGATAATTTTACAATTGCATTCAATCTTTTTTTTTCTTTACAGAGAAATTTATATTTTTTTTATCTGTGTTGTGTACATAAAAGCATAAGGTAGGGTATATTTAAAAGAGTAGTTATTCAGCCTGAGAAAGATAATATACTGATATTTTAATTTTAATTTTATAAATCGAAATAGACTATAACCATAGTGCTCTGTCCTCCAGGCAGAGCACTCATTCCTATCCTTGAACAGTTAAAATGATATTTGATTCTATTTCAGATTTTTCATTTAAATTTTGTGCAAAAAAAAGAGATAGTTCACCAGTAAAATACCTGAAATTAATTCTTCTCTTGAATCCTACTCCTGCTCCTGCTCCTATAGCCTTACATTTCCCTCGCCCGAGCCCGTAGGAGCCTTAATTCCAACTCGGATGTTCCACTCTGCCGACCAGCAAACCTGCTGGCCCTAGGAAACCGACGGGTTTCCTAGCTCCCGAGCCCATGTACCGATAAACTGGATAGCAACTTCCCTCCCTCTGAGTGTAAATCCACCCATGGAGTTAACCCCCTCCTCCAGCTATATTCCCTCTCTGCTGCATCACTTTCATTCTTCCAAACAAAAAACCTCTTCCCCACTATTTTTCCCCCCTCTTACTCTCTGTTATTCTCTAGAAATTTTACTGACCATTCTCCCCCTGAAATCCCCAAAAATCCCCCTCCTTATACCTCCTTCCCCACCGCCTTCCTTCTTCCACCACCTCCTTCTTCCACCGCCTCTTTCATAAATTAATTTATGTTATTCTATCTTGGGCAGTGTAGTTCCATTTTTTTGTTTTGACATTTGTTATGCATTAATAAATTTTCTTGAATTGTGAAATTCCTTGCCCCCGAAGATAAGGTGGAAATTACTAAAATGTTTATCTTATTTGAATTGTACATGTTAATTCATATTATACCCAACTGTCATACATCCCCCAATATTATTTATTTAATGTTTTACGCAAATGGTAAAGACGGTAAGATAATTAGTATAAGTTTAATTTAATAAAAGTACTTACTAATAAACTTTAATTAATATTAATATGGGGATTAGTATAAGTTTAATTTAATAAAGGTACTTACTAATAATCATTAATTAACATTAATATGGGGCATTACATACATCCACCATTCAGGAAACTTTGTCCCGAAGTTATGGTCAAAAAAGTGATACGAGGGACATTTATGGGTTTAAAGCAATTCACAATTACTTCGTTAACCTATCCAACTATTTAAATATTTCATACTAGCGTGCATGTGTGAGGTGTGCATGCATGGCTAGTACATGCATAGGCTGCACATGTACTATAGAAAAAAAAAACCCTAAATTCTAACTGATAAAAATAACATTTCACGCAACATGACCCATATACAGATATAATATGATTTCTTGTGACATTTGGAGTTATTTAACAATTATGTTCTTATTATTTAGTCAGTTAAAATTGGCACCTACCATCACTAATCCGGTATCATAATGTCTAACCTTCAACATCAATAACTAAAATGTCCACCCATCCTAAACTACGTCCGCGTCCTCCCTATCCTTCCTCTGCTAGTACAAAGTGGATGCAAGTTGTATTGACCTTTCCACATAGAACCTGAGAGCGGTAGCGTCGGCTATCTAGTGGACCTAGCCTCTCCTAGCAGGAATCCGACCATCGTCATCACAACAACTTGGGGAGCGTGTCTCAGCATTGCCCTCCCACGACCTCGGGTATCAAAGTGACATAGGGTGGGAAATGCATCCATCCCTCTCAACATACTGGGTACATACTCATCAAACCATATTGCGTTGCTATCTAGTTTATTGGTACGTGTCATCGTATCATCACTTGGCAATTAAGGCTCTTCTTTAAGATATGTATTGAGTCATACTTGGCATCACACACTTGGCTATCGCATAGCCCCTGTACCCTGCAGGTTAGTACTATGCAAACATGCATTCATAGCAATATTCAATCAATAGTTGGTCCATATCATCAACATTATCTCCTTTCATCACATAAAATCACAAAATAAATTGCATCATGGACGGGTACCCATGTATCTCATCATACATATCCCATCATACCAAGGATTACTATCAACTATATGTTTTAGTTATGAAATAAATGAATCTGATGATGACTACTGCATGATAATCGCATAAGCACAATAATTTCATATAAATGATAATCATCATAACCTCATAATCAAAGCATCTACATAGTCATTTTAATCGTCGTAACATCATGATCAAAGTGTAGTATAAGCGTGATAACATCATAATATCATAATTAGAGCATAATCCCGATAACATCATAACATCCGTAAATAATCACATATAACCTGCCAAAATATAGTTCATGAAGTATAGTTGAGTCTACAGATAATAAGTAAATACACTATAATAAGTTCGAGTGATAAATATGCCGGGGTCAAAATATGGGGTATTACATACACCCACCCTTCAGGAAACTTCGTCCTGAAGTTATGGTCAAAATAGTGAGGGAAAATTTTGATGCATAGTCTTTGTGTCCTCCTAGGTAGCAGATCCTGGGCTATACTTGTCCCACTGGACCTTGACTTGGTCCACGTGTCGACTACGGAGCTGTCAAACCCTATGATCCAGTATACGTAATGGTTCGGCCGTGAAGGTTCCCTCGTCCGAGACCTGCAAGTCCTTCCAATGAATCTTGTGAGACTCATCGGTTATGTAATGTTGCAATACTGAAACATGAAATACATTATGAGTCCTATACAAGTGGGGTGGTAGTGCAAGACGATAAGCTACCCATCCAATTCTTTCAGGAATCTCGAATGGCCCTATAAAGTGAGGTGACAACTTGGTCCCCTTTCAAAACCAAATGGTACTTTTATTCGATCGGATGCGTATAAATACGTGATCCCCTACCTCATAACTTCTATCGGTTCTGTGTGCATCAGCATAACTCTTTTGTCTATCCTATGCTTCTTTAAGTCGCTTCCTGATCTGTACCACTTCCTCTTCCATCTCCTGAAGCAACTCAGGCATGACTAAAACATGATCCTCCAACATGTCCCAACTGAGTGGAGTCCTGCAAGGTCTCCCATACAATGCCTGGTATGGAGGCATACCAATGGAGCTATGATGACTATTGTTATAAGCAAACTCTACTAGAGGAATATATTTCTCCCACTGTGTCTCCTGATCCATAACATACATCCTAAGCATGTCCTCCATTACCTGATTCACCCTCTCTGTCTGCCCATCTGTCTCAGAATGATAAGTGGAGCTCAAGTTCAGCTGGGTTCCTAATGCTGACTACATGCTTGTCCAAAATATGGAGGTAAAGTTAGGGTCTCGGTCAGAAATTATCTTCTTCGGAACTCCATGAAGGCGTACAATTTCATTTATGAATACCCTTGCTACATCTGTCACATCATAAGTGTCTCTCACTAGAATGAAGTGGGCACTTTTGGTCAGTTTTTCGACCACCACGAGTATAACATTATGTCTCAAGGATGTGAGGGGAAATCCCACAACGAAGTCCATGGAAATGACTTCCCATTTAGTCTCAGGAATATCATGAGGCTGTAAGAGACCAACTGGGTGTCGATGATCTTCCTTTACTTGCTGACATTACAGGCATTTCGAAACAAAATCAACTACATCGCCCTTCATATCGGCCCAGAAGAAGAGCTTCTTCATGTCTGCATACATCTTCTTCACTCCAGGGTGCGCACAATAATGTTCCCTATGGGACTCTCTAAGGATTGTTTCCCTGAGACCACCTTCTTCAGGAAAATACATCCTCCCTTGGTACCGTAGCAACCCGTCTTCCTCAATATGGTACCCATAATACTACAACCCACACTTCTTCCCACTCTGAATATCAGAGGTTACCTTTATATACAATCCATCTCCCAAGAGTTGTTCGAGCACTTTCTCCTTCAAACCCACTCTCAACGGGATTAAGGAGAAAATCCTTAGCCTTCGGCTTAGAGCATCTGCCACCACATTCTCCTTTCCTTTGATATATGAGATACCAAAGTCATACTCACTCATGAACTCACTCCACCATCGCTGCCTATCATTTAGATCCCTTTGTGTAAAAATATACTGCAAACTCTGATGATCTGTCTTAAGTGTGAAACCTCTGCCAACTAGGTAGTGTCTCAAAAATTTTAGTGCCAGCATAATGACTGCTAATTCCAGATCATGTGTGGCATATTGCTCCTCATGAGGCTTCAACTTACGATATGCATAAGCTATTACGCCACCTTCTTGCATTAGAACTGCTCCTAACCCTTGCTTCGATGCATCGGTACATACCATGAAGTCTTTATCCATGTCTAGTACCCATAAGATTGGTGCACTCGTCAGCAATCTCTTTAATTCAGTGAAAGCAGCATCACATTCATTGGTCCACTCATATCGGATTCCCTTTCGCTACAAGGTGGTGATGGGTTTTGCAATCTTGGAGAATCCTTCCACAAATCTTCGGTAATACCTTGCTAATCCCATGAATCTACGCACCTCATCCGCATTCTTCGGGATTGGCCAATCCTCGATGGCCTTCACCTTTTCCCGGTCCACTGAGATCCCTTCTCCTGAGATGATATGCCCTAAGTAGTGAATCTCCTTCTAAAAGAAATAACACTTTGACAATTCACCAAATAGTTTATGTTCTCTTAAGCAAGTTAAGACTAACCGCACGTGCTCCTCGTGCTCCTTCTCGTTCTTTAGAATATATAAGAATGTCATCTAAGAATACCTGAACAAAGTGGTCCAAGTAATTCCAAAAGACACTATTCATGAGGATCATGAATACTACTGGAGCATTGGTCAAACCAAATGGTACTACTACGAACTCATAATTCCCAAATCGACTTCGAAAAGCAGTCTTAGGAATGTCATTTTCTTTAATCCTAAGCTAGTGATACCCCTACCGCAAATCAATCTTAGAGAAGACTGATGTGCCTTTCATCTGATCAAATAGGTCATCAATTATTTGTATAGGATACTTGTTCTTCACTGTGGCTTTCTTCAAATCCCTATAATCTATGCATAGTCGCAAAGATTCATCCTTCTTCTTCACAAAGATCACTGGTGCTCCCCATGGTGAGATACTAGGTATAATTAGTCCCAAGTCTAGCAAATCTTTTAACTGGATCTGTAACTCTCGAAGCTCAGGGGTTGTCATTCTATAAGGAGTCTTTGAGATCAGCTCCGCACCAGGTTTCAGTTCAATCGTGAAATCAAGCTCTCGCTCTGGAGGTAGTTGTGGAAGTTGTTTTGGAAAGACATCCTTGAACTCAGATAATATTGGGTAAGAATTCAAGGAAGGTCCTTTACTATTGCTCATCGTCTTAACTACAAACAACTGACATCCTTGTCTTAAACACCTTTTAGCTTTCACCGCAGAGATGAAACGGAGGGATATCTTCCTTTGTCGACCCTAGATTTGAATTGCTCGACCCTCGTCATCAAGGAACAAGACTTTATTTGCATAAAAATCCATGAAAGCTCTATGGTCTTCTAACCAATCCATGCCGATAATGAGGTCATAGGTGCCCAAGTTGGTGACATAAGCATCCAACTTAGTGGTGCATACTCCTAAGTCAACTTGACACCCCCTTACCTTAAGGCCTACTGCCTGTTTAACCCCTGAAGCCATCTCGACCGATTCAAAATCATCATGCTCGCAAGATGCCAACCCACATTTATCTAATGCATATGGTGAAATAAAACTATCTGTTGCACCAGGATCAAATAAAATTTTAAGTTTGACATTGTTTACTTTACCAGAGGATTCTACCACGGTGGACTAATGTTCTGCCTGGTGGTTGTGAACAGCTGCATGAATCCAATGAGTGTTATCAGAATTGCTAATGGATGCTTTGTTCCTGCTGCCTGCTGCTGGTCTGTCCTTTAGGACACTCCCGCTGAAAATGAGGACCTCCACATCCCCAACAAGATACATTAGGTGGTGCTTGCATGATGCTGGGAGGAGTCCTCTGGGATGTGTTCCTTCCCCGAGATCCTCTGAAACCTCCCGATCCTCTATAGGAATTGCCCTGTGTTAGTCCTCGGTTCCCATGGTTTGTTGACGAAGCCTGCGATACTGAGTTAACTGAAGTGTTACCCCTCGGGGTGAACCTGTTACCATAAGGAGGAGGTATGGATTGTCCTCCTATGAAATATGGTCGTGGGGCTTTCCCTGTAACATACTGATTGGATCCTATCAACTTGCTTCCTCCCTTTGCATCTGACATATCCTCCGCATAGCAAGCATACTCAACTACCGTGGCAACTGAAGATGGCTTCCACATCCGTACTACAGCCCTGATCTTGTAGTTGAGTCCATACACAAATCACTCCACCTGTCGATCATCCGAGTCCAAGTATGGAACATACTTTACTAGTTCCATGAATCTAGCTTCATACTCTTCCACTATCATGTTTCCCTATACCAAAGCATGAAAAGAACCTGCCTGTTGTTCCCTGCAATAAGCTGGAACATACTTCATGTTGAATCTCTCCTCGAATAATTCCCATGAAACAGACAAAGGAGTAAGATGCAATTGTTTCTCAAGGTCTGACCACCAATTTAGGGCATTGCCCTTTAGCTGGAAGATGGCCATTCTAGCCTTGGAACTCGAAGTATACTCATTTAGTGCAAAGCACCTCTTCGTACCCTCGAGCCACGCTTCAGCGTGCTTACTTGGTCATCCTCCAGAGAACTCAAGAATTTTGATCTTCTGCATTTCTCTAGAAATATCCTGAAGCGGTTCTTGCCTTGGGACCTGCGCCCTCTCATAGTTTTCTCGGCTCACCTGTGTGGTTTCTACCTTTGCGATCCTCTCTGACTGCCTGTTTAGAGTGGCCATGATGGTTTCCAAGTATCTGAGTATCACCCCCATCTCAGGACTGGAAGTTACCCATGGAGGTGCCGGTGGTGGGGCCTGTGGTGGCGGTGAGGGCGGTTGACCTGGGGTCTGTGGTGGCAGCGAGGCTAGTTGACCTCGACCTCGCCCTGGACCTCGACCTTGACCTCTGCGTGTTTGAACCATGATAATTTCTGACATATTCAACAACATTATGCCATTATTATCTTAATCTAATAATTGCAAAGATAACATTTTAGTTATGCAATGCTTATATTTATGCATAGAAACAAATTGTCAATATTTGCGTAAAAACTCGAATAGTCGCTTTCATTAAACAATTTTGTCTAGGGGTTTAATATACGCCTTAACGTTCAACTCGTAATGCTAGTCTCAGCAGTGTCTTGTTTTTCTTATTTCACATCCATCTTGTCTCTTCGACTATCAGTCAAAGTCTCGGTAATGTCTTAAGTTAAATACATTAAATACTTTAGGGATTTATAATTTATAATAAATTATTTAAAATAGACTAATTAAATTAATTATAAACGTCTTAATAATTTTTATAATTTTCCAACTTAAATAGTGCTCATTTGCAATAAGAATGATTTCATCCACTTCTATCAAATTTAAATTTAAAACAATAATTTAAATTTATGATAATCATCATTATTTCTTAGCCTTACAATGTAAAATAATAAAATTTACACAAATTTATTTATTTAATAAATGCTTATTACATTATTATCATTGATTTGAACGTAATAATTTGAAAAAATATAATAACAATAATAATAAACATCTCAAAAAATTACTTACATTAAAAAAAAAACAAGAATAATTAAATATCAAAATAAATTTATAAATATATAATATATATTTTTATAAACACTTCATTCCATTGGATTTTAAATCATATAGGCAGTTATAGACAGAGTTATAACAATGCAATGTATAACATTCGATAAACAAAATCTTGTTAATCTTTAACTTTATAATATATCCTAACTATAACCCATATTTTAAAAAAAAAAAATTCGAACCTTATTTAAGATTTATAATTACTATTAAAATAAATAAAATTATATATATATAAATTATCTTAAATATATATATTTTATGGTTTTTTATTTATTATTTATTTATTTATTTTTTTTAAAATGAACTCAGCCCTTAAGGACTACGCATGCTGATGGGAAGCATTGCTTGGCACCGAAATACTAGTTATACATGGGCAAACGCTTTGGGATAAAGTTTATATGAAAAAATGTAGTTAGCAGTTATTTGTCCTTCCGTTGTTACTGGCTAACCTAACCCATAGGTTTGCTCTCTTCAATTGAATCAATCCCGGACGAATATAAAGTTGCTGAAAAGGAAAAATTTAGTAATAATAAATTGATTTGAGTGGCCCGGATCCGAATGCCTGTGACCGCCTAAAATGATATTTAATTGAAATAAAATATTTAATTATAAATTTCTTTTTTTTAGCTTATCTTATATATAATAATTTTCCACGTTTACCTTAATTGGGGATAAATCTATCTGTTGGCTGCCATTTGTCCGGTGGATTGCCCCACCCGAACTAACTACTATCAAGATTGACCTTTTTATATATAATAAACTCATCCCCACACCCACGTGACTTTCCTTATCTCTCATGCGGCTCCACACCCACGTGACTTGAGGATTCATGGGCCCCACCTGTCCACCAACATGTAGCCAAGGCAGCCGGTGCATGCCGTGCGCGAGGGCCTTCTCCGCCCAGCACATCAAGGGTGGGTGTAAAAGCCTAGATTCTCCATAGTCGTTCATTATTCCTGGACGTTTTTTTTGACACAGAGCTCTACAAATCCGACACAGTCACAAGCTTGCTAGGTATCCAGAGAAAGCTACACAATGGATGGCATGAAAAGGCGGGTGGTGCCGGCTCCTCTGGCCCTTTCAGCACATGGGGATGATTTAGCCAATGATTTGCAGGGCGTTGATGCCTGTAAGTATGACTTAGCCAGCTCTATGTGGAGAGCATTGAGATTACAATGCTAGCTTTCAAGGCGAAACAAATTTCAATCCGTTCTAAGCGCACCCTTGAGAGTTCAGGTTATGCAGAGCGTTGGAGAGTTTGGACTGATATTATTTTAAGAGTATTTTGGGCAGTGTCCCTAACATTTTCTGACGCAGTTTTCATAGTGGGTTTCTGCTTGTGCTCACCAATGGAGTTCGCCAACAGATATGAACAAAAGAAAGAAAATTCATGCACTATTTTACTCTTGAGGCATATTATTAGTTGGAGAAGGAATTTTTTTTTCGTTTTCTTCTATTTTGGCAAAGGCATTTTCCCTTGCATTTAACACCATTGCCGCATCTCTGCTGGTAAAGGAATTTTATAATGCTTGAATTTATATTTAACGAATATAAATTTTTTATATACATTTAATTGATCTGGCCTATCACAATGAATGCTTGAGACTCTGTTGTCTCGTGACCAGGCCAAAAGGGCAAGCAAAAGAGTTTATACATCATCATTGCCGTTGGTTACTGGTAATGTAATGAAGGTATGTGACTTTTAAGAAGCAATTTTGAGGATTTGAAAAGCATTCCCTTGCTAGGTTTAAAGACTAATTAATCTAGTATTATTTAGTCTAAAAATGGGCACACTGCACTACTTGGATTAAGAGTGGACATATATTCCTTAGATAAGAGAAACAAACTATTTAAAAAAAATATATCAAGATATACAAACCTGTCCCTAGAAATCTGAAGGCAGATTGAATGTCACACATTGCAACAATAAACATTAGATATATTGTTTTAACGTCCAGGTTTCTAACAAGGCCTTACATTTGTCCAATACAAAAATTTCTGGAATATGTTTTTTTTTCTCTTCTTATCAATTTTTTTTTTATGCTTTTCTTGGTCTCTGTAATAGGAGAGCGCAGAAACAATGAAGGCACTGATATGAATCTAGCAAATGGGTGTATAAAATAGGTAAAATTTAACATATTGTGCTGCGATGCATCATTCAGCACTTACTTGGAAGGAGAGGGGCAACCAGCCAACCATTGAAGCTGGTAAAGACGTGGAGAGGTCGGAAGCGTGTTGGAATGCGTAAAGCTGGTAAAGACCCTAAGTGATGGACTTCGTTGAAGGCTCATTTTTAATGCTTAATAATAAAACATTTGTCAATACTCTTCGATTCCGGATGGTCTTATGGAGGTTTTTTTTTATTATATTTTATTTTATTTTATTATTATTATTATTATTTTTTGTCTTCGATTTAGGTTATGAACTTCTTTGAAGGATTTATTTTTATTTCTTCTAAAAAAATGCCACAGATGCTTAGTTCTCGATTTAGGGTTTGAAATTCGATGAGGCTGAGGTTTTTTTTTTTATAGTTTCTTAACGAATTCCACACTATTGTTTTTTTTCGTTTTCTATTGTTTCTTATAGGTTTGATTTTTATTGAGAACTCCACACTCTGTAGCTGAGTCTAAATTTTAGATAGCATAATATTTCTCAAACGCAGCAAGCCTTCCTTTCAGTAGCTGATGTCTAAATCTCTCTATATCCTCTTGTGGGTTTCTGATGGCTAACTAACCTCTAGCAAGATGAATGGGAGGCTTCCCGTCCAGTATAATCCAGGACTTATCGGTGGAAACTTCATATGTGAAAATATCTATATGTTGATACCATACCAACGCCGCCCTACTTTTGGCTAGGATCCAAGGTGGTATATTATAAGCAATTTAAACCAGCCATGGCATTTTATGTTTTTATTTTTTTTATTCATTTTTATTTTTTATTTTTTTTTGTGTAAATCCTAATCAGTATGACACTACGGCTCAGAAGAATAACTTTACGGCTTCTTTCTTCTCTACTTTAAAACACTAGCTTTAATGTGAGCATAGTTGCTTAAATATCTATAGTTACGCAGTGTGCATGGTTGATAGCGTAAGGACATTCTACCATAGATATTAGGCCATTAATATCCATTTACTGTTGTTTTTCATGATCAGAGTATTGTTGCATGTGAGAGTGGTAGAAATTTTCAGAAATTGGCGCAACCCTAATTCACGTAGGCATTTTTTTTTTATTCCACATATCAATTGCGAGCCCTCTGGTTCCAGATTTGGAACCATGGCTCTGATACCATCTGTAGTGCTCTGTCCTCTGGGAAGAGCACTCATTCCTATCCTTGAACAATTAAAATGATATTTGATTTTATTTTAGAATTTTCATTTAAATTTTGTGCAAAAAAAAAGAGATAGTTCACCAGTAAAGTACCTGGAATTAATTCTTCTCTTGAATCCTGCTCCTGTTCCTCATCCTGTAGCCTTACATTTCCCTCGCCCGAGCCTGTAGGAGCCTTAATTCCAACTGGGATGTTCCACCCTGCCGACCAGCAAACCTGCTGGCCCTAGGAAATCGATGGGTTTCCTAGCCCCCGAGCCCACGTACCGATAAAATGGATAGCAAATTACCTCTCTCTGAGTGTAAATCCGCCCCTAGAGTTAACCCCCTCCTCTAGCTATATTCCCTCTCTGCTGCATCACTTTCATTTTTCCAAACAAAAAAACCTCTTCCCCACTGTTTTTCCCCCTTCTTACTCTCTGTTATTCTCTAGAAATTTTACCAACCATTCTCCCCCTGAATCCCCAAAAATCCCCCTCCTTATACCTCCTTCCCCACTGCCTTCCTTCTTCCACTGCCTCCTTCTTCCTCCGCCTCTTTCATAAATTAATTTATGTTATTCTATCTTAGGTAGTGTAGTTCCATTTTTTTGTTTTGACATTTGTTATGCATTAATAAATTTTCTTGAATTGAGCAATTCCTTGCCCCCGAAGATAAGGTGGAAATTACTAAAATGTTTATCTTATTTGAATTGTACGTGTTAATTCATATTATACCCAACTGTCATACATCGCCCAATATTATTTATTTAATGTTTTACGCAAATGGTAAAGACGGTAAGATAATTAGTATAGGTTAAATTTAATAAAAGTACTTACTAATAAACTTTAATTAACATTAATTAGGGGATTAGTATAAGTTTAATTTAATAAAGGTACTTGCTAATAATCATTAATTAACATTAATATGGGGCATTACAATAACTCACATTTTATAATGTAGATATTTTGTTAAATTTAATGAAATAATTATTATTATCTTAACATTTCAAAAATAGCTTCTAATAAATAAAGTTAATTCAATGATATTAATAAAAAATATAAATCAATTTACTTAGTGGACGAAGGACTTGTGTCCATAAGTGAGGTTACCTGTCAACTATTTATGACACGTCCATACATGCATGCACTCTCGTTGTTTCTGCACAAACCACTATTCTCACCATTGTACATTGATACGTGTATGCCGAAAAACAAATCTTTTTCTTCCTTGTCTGTCTGCCCTCATTGTGTGTTTTTGCGCTAACACTTAAACAATGATTTTTATCTAATTATTCCTTGAATTGAATCTGGGCTTTGAACAATTGAAGTCTCTCCAAAATCTCAAATAATTCTTCAAGTGCAATCACTCCAGATTCAATCCTCCACAAGCACAACCTCAATCTCTATGGTAAGCACAACGAGTTAAAAATATGCTGTTATTTTTTTTCCATGTTCTTGTTTTTTACACTAATAAATGCACTCATTATCAAGTGCCTAATAAGAAAATGTCTCCGCGGAGGATAAATCAACATTCTGTCATATTCCGTTCCACAGAGAACATTTGGTTGGACCAGCAGTCATCTGTAAGTTATTTATCATTCAAACATGTAAACTATTTAAACTTTTACATAGAAAGTTGTTTAGAGCTATGTAATGCGCTTTTGTTTTTGCAAGTAAATTTTTTTTTTTTATTCAGGTTATGAAAGAAGAGGGTTCTGCACAAAAGAGAATGCTGGGTATGTTACTAGCATTCAGCTTATGGTCTTTAGGATAATTTTGTCCTCAAAATATTCATTCATTCTATGCATTCTAACTTAGAACCTATTTCTACTTGTGTAATAAATCTTCAATTTACAGAAACACTGTACATCAATTTATTTATTTTACAGTGTGTAAAATTTTAGTTTTGATTTATCTTCCATATAATGTTTATTTTTCTCCTAGAGGGCCCCTTTAGGTTCCAGTTTTAGAACCTGGCTCTGATACCATCTGTAGTGCTCTGCCTAACCGATAGAGCACTGTGTCCATTTCTCTGTGGTGTTCTCTATCTTAAGCTCATTCTGAGCTAGTTTTTAATAAAATAAAGACATTTTAAATCATATTACAGGTTTATATCCATGTCTGTTCTAGTAGTTTTATAAACATATGAATGTACAAATATGAACTGTAAACATATTAAAGTAGAAATATGAGTTGTACATGTTTGATAAACTTCGTGAATTTTTGTAAATTAGACAATAATACCATGCAGAAATTTAGTATCTAAATACCTGGAATTTAAATACCTGGAACCAAGGGTTGTAGTAGATCCAACAGTTTGGTGTAGACTTTGAAGGCTCCTTCACCTTTCATCTTTCCATCCGAGCCTTTATTAACAAAAATGATGTGCCACCCTGCCGACCAGCTCTCATCATGTGCTGGCCCTAGGAAACCCATGGGTTTCCTAGACCCCGAGCCCACAGACCAATAATACCGAGAGCAGCTTCCTTTCCATTCTATATATTTCTTCCTTTCCACCCATTTCTCAGTCATTTATAGATATTCTCGCCCTTGAGTTATTCCCCTCCTCAAGTTTTTCTTCATTTTTCCCCTCATGCAGAGTCTAATTTCCCAAATAAATCCAACCCCCTCATCCCCGTCTGATACCTCTCCTAAATACCGATTTTCTTCCTACTTTCTCCCACTTTCCTCCACTGCCTTTCCCCTAAAACACTTCATTCACCTACCTCTATCAGTTTTCGATGCTAGTCAATTATTATAATCATGAATATACATTTATTTATTCAAGTGTCCTTATCTCGAGCATCTGAATAGTTAAGGTTATTTAAGTTGAATTGAATAATTTGGTTGTCTGGCATTTATTAATTCTTGGAATGTTCACCACTGGTCCCTCACGTGATGGCGGTTTAATAGCTAGTCCTATTCAAATCAAATATGTTGAATAAAATAATAATTTAGTAATTATCTTGTGTACAGGTGAGTATCTTAATTGTTTTACGTGATTCGGAATCCGATGTTAGTAATCATAGTAATAAGTATTATTATAAAATCAATCATGGCATATCTTGATGGTCATATTCCATAGTTCAATATACATGTTTAACCTACACGGAATCATTTGGTGTATTTGATTAATAATTATTTTACTCGAGTTATTTCCACTTGGGTTTAATTTAACAATTGACTACATTTACCACAAGAGCATAACAATAACAATAACAATAACAACAACAATAATAATAATACCATTAATAATAATTATAATTAACGACATTTTATAGTTGTTTGTTTTTAATCACAAGTATCATAGTCATGAGCATGTTATCTCTATATTCATAATCCAAGCACCCTTAGGGGTTTAAACAACCCTGAAAATTTTGTTAATGTAAATGAACAATGTTTAAGTCTATGCACAACAACTTTCTGAGGATTATTCTAATTTATGACACTTGATCACTTACATAT